>OY757925.1:75870182-75883293 GCA_963585895.1 Sepioteuthis lessoniana | reverse complement strand
AAGTAACCTAGCACAAATGGCATATAATAGCGTGACTTTTATTAGAGTACGATATTTCAAATGCTCTTAGAGAATAAAGAAGTTCCAAGTCCAATTCCTTTAATGAATATTGATTATTTGTGTTCTGCGTCGTGAGAAACGTAAATTCTTATCATCCAAATACAACATAGACACATTCATCGGAAAATAAAGCAATCCAATTCGGGATATTTTTTTTTAATTCACAAAGAAATCGTTTCTTGCCTGGAAGAAGCTTTTTAATGATCCAAGTGATTCGCAACTCAATTTTGTCTTGCTTTCTTTTGTTGAGTGTCCTTAGTGTAGTGGCTAACGTGCTGGACTGTGATATCGTAGAAAGCAAGTTCGAACTCCAGTAGCGCTATCGCTTTAGGATTAATAACCTTGGTAAAAGAACGAACCTCCTTATGCACCCAGGCATGTTTCAAATAAAACCTCTTGTTTTTTCTTCAAGGATTGATTTGGCATAAAATGATTAACAAAGGTTTACATGCCTTTAAAAAAAAACTACAAAACCAATCAAAATTTTCGTCGGTTTAGTAGACAAATTCACGTACCTAGGAAGCAGCGTCGAGTCAACCGAAAAGGACATCGAAACTAGGTTAACGAAAGCATGGACAGCTATCAATAGGCTATCGATTATATGGAAATCAGACCTAACCGATAAAATGAAACGCAGTTTCTTCCAGGCAGCGGTCACATCGATACTGCTATATGGATGCACTACATGGACGCTAACAAAACGGCTGGAGAAGAAGCTAGATGGCAATTACACAAGAATGCTGCGTGCAATCCTGAACAAGTCCTGGCAGCAACACCCCACAAGACACCAACTGTACGGCCACCTGCCCCCTATCACGAAAACTATTCAAGTTAGACGAACCAGACATGCAGGACACTGCTGGAGAAGCAGAGATGAACTCATAAGAGATGTACTCTTATGGATCCCCACACATGGCCGTGCAAAAGTAGGACGACCAGCTCGAACGTACATTCAGCAGCTATGTGAGGATACGGGATGTTGTCCTGAAGACCTACCTAGGGCGATGAACGATAGGGAGGAGTGGCGAGAGAGGGTCAGGGATATCCGTGCTGCCAGCACGATATGATGATGATGATAAATGTGAAACGCAGTTTCTTCCAGGCAGCCGTCGTATCGATACTGCTATATGGATGCACTACTTGGACGCTAACTAAACGGCTGAAGAAGAAGTTAGACGGCAATTACACAAGAATGTCGAGAGCAATATTGAAAAATTCCTGGCGGCAACACCCCACAAAACACCAACTATACGGCCGCTTGCCTCCCATCACGAAAACTATACAAGTAAGACGAACCAGTCACGCAGGACACTGCTGGAGAAGCAAGGACGAACTCATCAGTGATGTACTCCTATGGACCCCCACATATGGCCGAGCAAAAGCAGGACGACCAGCTCGAACATAAATACAGCAGCTATGTGAGGATACGGGATGAAGCCCTGAAGACCTGCCAAAAACGATGAATGATAGGGAGAAGTGACGAGAAAGGGTCAGGGATATCCGTGCTAGCGGCACGACATGATGATGATGATGATTTTGCAAGAACGAGTTTAAAACGTGACAAGGAGAGAATAGGTGTGTATCTCGTTATTTCGTTTCATTTTGATAAATAATAATAATAATTATAATAATAATTATAATAGACTAGATCTTGCGAGAGAACTGAAAAAAACCATAGAATATAAAAGTGACGGTGATAGCAATTGAAAATGGTGCTCACGGTACAGTCACCATAGGATTGGTACATGGACTAGAGGACTTAAAAATTGGAGGATAAGTGGAAACCATCCAAACTGCAAACAGCATTGTTGATATCGGCCATAATACTGAGAAAAATCCTGGAAACTTGAGCAGACTTGCAGTCGCTTGAACTCCAATGAAAAACAATCAGCTATTGCTAGTGTGGAAAATTCTCAAATGAGTAAGCTATTGCTACTAATAAAATGAAATAAAAAAGAAAGCGATACGTTTACACTTTGTCAGGTAATTTAATATGTTTTTTAATCTTCCAAAGTCTTCCTTTCTCTCTCACTCACTCACTATGTATCTAAATATATATATATATATATATATAGAGAGAGAGATGCTTATCATCGTAGTAAAGGGAGGCGGTGACCAGAACTTAAATTATGGACACTAATGCCCTTGAAAAAAGTATGGATCCAACTATTCTACTTCCACCAATCGGTAATAGTATCAGACATTGGCATAACGGTTAGGTATTCGTCAATGGCCCTGGAGACTTGGTTCAATCCCAGGTCAAGTCATACCAAAGATTAAAAAAAAAAGGTACGTAATGCCTCCTTGTTTAACACTCAGTATTATAAGGTAGTGATCAAGGGTAAAGTCGGGGAAAGGAGTAGCGCCCTCCCCTACACCTTGTTGTAGTAGCTTTCTAAAAAGGATCCTTCGGGTCATCCTCGACTATAGTCGCAAACTTTACTTTATTTTTTGACTGTGATCTTTAACCTTGCTATATAAACCAATCAAGCAGAGGGATATCCAAACATTTTTAACTCTGAGAATCAATTTTTATTTATTGCGGACTTTTGTCCTCATCTTGGTAGTTGATTTTTTTTTTTCCACCCAAGCCGGCCAGAGGTTTCCTTGGTCAAAAACGTGGTGCGATAGAGAACAACTATTGAAGGCAGTAATTACTTGGGATACGGTTACAACACTCAGCATTCCTATCCGAGGTCGCGGTAAATCACATGAAGAAGGCCAGAGGTGAAATTTGGCCGAAACGTAGTGATATAAGAAACAAAACACAAAAAAAAAACTACCCAAAAAACAAACAACTACCAAGATGAGGACAAAAGTCCGCAATAAATAAAAAATAATTCTCAGATTAAGAAGCCTCATCTCAAAATGATTCCAATTAAAGAAAATTACATTTTTAACTCTGCTTAAAAAATTGACCTTGTGTCACATCGGGTTCGTGAGGAGGGATTGAGTATATACATATATCACATGAAAAAAATATTAATTTTAACTTTCCCGATTTATGTCAATTTGATCCTGATGATGGCTATGAGAAACTTTGTTCACTTAAGTTCCTTTTTGACCCTCAACTCCATGGAGTGGTGGATACCTCTTCATTGACAATATGTCCGATTCACTCTGAACTAGAATGGTAGAACTAGCAAGGGTCCCATCAATTGATAAAAATGAACTGTTTGAAAATATGATAATTATTTTTTTCTATATTAATACATTAAATTTAATTAGATCAAGACTTTAGTATACATAACATTAATGATATGCTCTGAGTGTAAACTTAACTGTGAAGTTAGTTTTATCACTTAGATACTTTGTAACAATGGCTTCCCTGAAGACATTGTTCGATCTGTTATCAGGGATAAAACTGCTCACTTTCATAAGACAAAAGTCGCTTCAGCCCAGAAATGTCTTGTTTATCTCAGACTATCCTGGCTGGGTGATATCAGTGATCGTTTCGTTGATGAGATTTCTGCGTGCGTAAGGAAGTGTTACTTTTCTTCCAATTTACGTGTTGTGTTCCGCACACGTACTGTTTTGCCATCTGGTCGGAAAGATGTTATCCCCCCACCACAATATAGCAGTGCATTAATATATTCCTTTAAATGTATTTACGGTTTACAATACATCGGGAGAATCAAACAACATGTGTCTACGAAAATACGGCTAGGAAACTAATTTGCTGACCATATTAACAACACATACGGGTCTGCTATAGCGGAACACCTAATAAATAACTGTGGTTGTGCCTCGTCCTGCAGTGCAGACCTGTTTACTATTTCAAGCAGGTCCCACTCAGATTTATATCTTAAAGTGTTAGAGACCATTCATATTTTGACCTATAAACCGCCCCTCTGTAAGCAGAGGGAATGTTTATTGGGTCTTAATTTGATAACAATTTAACATTCCCCTCCTTGTCATATTTTTTCTAACAATCAAGAGTCTATTTCCTCTATTTTGTCAAAATCGTTGTCCTAGTTTAACTGTGTCATGGTAGGACCGAAACCGGTTAGTTGTTCATTTTTCTTTTTCAACATGAATAAATTTGGTCTTTTTGTAGGTTTAATGTAATTTTATACCCCTCTTAGAATATTAATACATTAGCACTTAAAATATTGATAGGAGGAGTGTCCACATGGTGTAGTGGCAAACGTGCTAGACATCGTAGTAAGCAAGTTTGAACTCCAGTAGCACTTTCGGACTAATACCCTTGGAGAAATCCCCGCCCTAGCTATGAGTTGAATAGTAGCACTATTGTTCTTCTATAAGAATGACTTTAGATGAACCACGAATGTTGATATTGTTGGGATTCGTTCGTAATGCTCGTTAGCAGTGAGTAAATACTCGTTTGCGTAAAAGAGCAATGCCACGACTTGAAGCGAGATTATATGGACATTGGGGCATTCCAGTGCTCACAAGTGGCAAAGTCCATTCTCTGGGTGGTGATTGGTTCCAGGTCCAGTGAATGGGTATATTAGTGTGTGTATACACTGGCTTGCTTAATATGTTACAGGTTCGATATTGGATTACTACCCATTTTACTTTTTGTCTGCCAGCTTGGGCTGTTGAATCGGTAAGTGTTGTTCTTGTTGTTTATTCTGCACGTTAGAGTAATGACTTCTACAGATATGTCGTTAAACTAAGAAACCACAACGGTTATATCATAACGAAATAGGAAGTGTTTACCTGTTTAAATCAATTGAAGAATATTTGTTTTCAATTGTGTGGGAGCAAATGAGGTCTAATTTATTTAAAAATGAAGGTACCAACGAGCAGTACGCTTTCAGCTAATACACACACTCACACTTGCTCTCTCTCTCTCTCTCACTCTCTCTCTCTCTCTCTCTCACACACACACACACACACACACACATATATATATATATATAGATAGATAGATAGATCAGCAAATGATTTCGAATTTTCAATTTAGGTTATTATAACTTTATACACTTGTGTTCTACTCGTGCTTCAGATATTATGTTTTCTTCAAGAGATTTTGGATGGTTAAGTTTTGTTTGTTGTTTTTATAGTCAAGATTATTTAAATAGGATGTGATCTTTTTGGATCCCAGGATTTCTGTTTGTGATTGTCCCATTTGAGTTCATTTCCGTGAACCAATCAGACATCTGCTGATGTTTTTCGAAGATATAACTGTATATAGGTGTATGGGCACGTGTGTATACACATGTAAACATGTGATTATATATATATATATATATATATATATATGTATGTACGTATGTATGTATATATTCAAGTATATTCAAGTGTATATATATAGACATAGGTTTTATTTAATTCAATGTTCCAGGTTTGTGTCTGTGAATTATGACCTTTTGGATTGAACTGTCCGTGAAGACCTTGTATATGTAAATACTTTATATATATATATATATATATATATATATATATATATATATTCGCTGTGTGTTTTTTTAATATTTGTATGTATACATGCATACATTCACGTACACCTATGCAAACAGACATCTGTACACCATTTATTTCCAATATCTTTTTCTTTATTTTTCCTTAATTTTCCTTTCTCCCCCCCATCTATCTATCTATCTATCTATCTATCTGTCTGTCTCTGTGATCACACGGGCACATATTAATGCACACCTATACATACATACAGATATATGTTTTTCAAAGACTGTGTGGGGTTTATGAGTGTGAAAATGTATTTGACACCACAAATAAATATATTTTGAATTATTTTGTATGAGTGTGTGTGTGTGTTTTCGTATTTTTAAAATCTTTATTTAAATATATCTGTGAAGTTATTTCTTTTATTTGGTGTAAATATGTTGTCAACCGTTTGCTATATTGGTATTATTTAATGTATCTTTTGTTGCATTCATAAATATATTTTGATGTATAAAATTTTCTAATTTTTGTAATTTAACGTTACTTTTATGAAAAGAGACTCTCTTGTTCAGCGTTTGATTACTCCCAAATTTCTATATGTAATGAACCTTGTTTTGGGTTTTTTCCATGTCATAGGATATTTACTCTATGATTATAAGACATACTCAGCATCTTTTATTCTTTGATTTTGAGATTCCATGCGTTTTGAGTCTCTCAAATTTTGAGGAGTTCGGAGTGTTTTCTCAGTTTTTTAGATGTTTGTTTTTTTTTTGTTGTGTCGAAAATGATTTTAATGCAATCTTTATTTTTAAGTTCATTCAGATTCGATGATATTTTTGTAAATAGCTCAGGCTTGTTTTTGTTATATGTTGGGACGATTGTTCGTTGATATATTTTTTGGGTGCGTAGTTCTTTCATTGGTATTTTTTGTTGTCAATTCAAATCTTAAATGTAATAATGTTTTGAGATATCCTTTCTGGTGGAGGGTTACATGTATTTCTCCAAGGCTAGTTTGTTGGAGAATTTTGCGGATGATAATGGCAGCGATTCTACGAGTAACTTAAAAACGATTAAATTTCATGTTAAATATAAGGTTTAGTCTTTCGGAGTATTTTTCACTACAAAAAGAAATTAGCTGTTTTTCTAATTCATGGGAAGGGATAAGTTTTATACAATTTTGTGGGGGTTATACCGCTAGAAATGGAGATATTATTGGGTGCCTATAGGTTAGTGGTACATATCTGTGGTAATTTGGCTATTTGGATTTTTCATGAGTATGTCTAAACTGTGATTCTTTAAAATTGTTTTCTTTGGTGAATTTTATTTTACGGTGTAGCTTTTGGTGTCATCATCATGTCACGCCGACAGCGCGGATCTCCCTAACCTTCTGCTGCCACACTTCTCTATCGTCCATCACTCCCGGTAGATCGGCACCGAGCTGTTGTATGTAGGTTCTAGCTAGTCGTCCTGCCTTTGCTCGTCTATGTGAGGGGGTCCATTGGAGTATGTCACTAATGAGTTTGTCCCTACGATCTCCAACGAACCAGACCAGCGGGATACTGCCGGAGAAGGTTTTGGCGTAAGTTAGGTAAATCCTTAATATTGCCAATGAACATTTCTGCGATATGAAAAATGTCATCCTTATATTTTTTCCAAGATCTAATAAATTATATTTTCATATTGTTGCTACATTTTTCCCAATTAATTCGTACAGGTTTTCCTCTAAATATGCTAAGGATTGGGTGGCCTACGTTGTTGTTATTTTAATTTCCATAACTTTTCCTTGGATTTGGATATAATTTTTGTAGTCGAATTGGAAAGATTTATTATTTAGGATTAATCTATACCATCAGTGACATTTTTGTTAAATCTTTGGTATAGTATTTCTAAGTATTTTTCAGTCAAAAATTAGATGGGCTGTTTTCCTAATACATGAGGGTTATTACTACTTATGTTTGCCACGTTAAATGCGACTGTGAGTGTATTTGAATCAGTTTTTGTTGTATGGAGTTTTAAAAAGTGATGTCATCTCTAATGGAGATTTTTTAAATTTTATATAAGAATTGTTGAAGTTGAATATTTATTGGTTTGCTGGGTCTGCTGGCGGGACACGTGGCGAGAGAGGGTCAGGGATATCCGTGCTACCAGCATGATGATGATGATGAATATATAGATAAAAAATCATTTAAATAAACCAGAAGTCTTGATGGACTATTAACTCTGAGAGAAAATTCACAAATACAGATCTGGAACAAAGCATAAGTAAATATAACAAAGAATATTCACTTTTCCCTCGTTGGGCCAAGAAAAATCTTCACACACACACACACACACACACGCACACACACACACATATATATATATATATAATTCGCTTTGAATATCAAATTGTCCACAAATGTTAATATGTCATAAAATACTAACCAACCAGCCATTGTTTATCTCCACTAGCCTCAGATAACTGAGAAGACAAACTTTGGATAGGTTTTAGTGGTAATCAATGTCAATCTAATATCTATGCAGAAAATCAGTTCCGTATAACTCAGAGAGACACAGACATGTGCAAAATTTGGTAGGATAGTATAGACAAGATGCCGAAATAGGATTGTTAATTACAAAGTGGAAGGCGCCAGGCCTCGATGGATTCGGATTCAATCCGTTATTATACATGAAAGGCTTTCCCCGTAATTACTGAAATGCCTGCTGCAAGAAGCATCCCTGAGTAAATGGGAGACAAAAAGACATAAATAGAGGCCGCGAAAAGAAGAATTGCTTGTACTTAGGTACTTTTAAGAGGCCAAGATATGACGTGGAATATTCTCATCTGACATCTTATCAGAAAAATATATTATTCGTTAGACAGCCTATAATTTCTACACAAGGAACAAGAAACGATGGGAAATGAAACCAGAACAAGTATCTTATTATTCACGAGCAAAAAATATATCTAAAATAATTTGAAAGTAAGTAGAAAAGTTTGATTATTAGATAGTTTCATGGCATGTCAAATTGTTTAGTGTCTTTTAATGCCCAAATGATTTTTCGTGAGTAATGAAATTTTTACGAGTAACTTAAAAACGATTAAATCTCATGTTAAATATAAGGTTTAGTCTTTCGGAGTATTTTTCTCTCCAAAATGAGATGACCTGTTTTTCTAATTCATAGGAAATATTACAGTGTAGGTTAGTGACATCAAATGTAAACGTGGGGGTTTTGGGATCAGTTTTTGTTGTATGTAGTTTTAAAATGAATGTCATCTTTAATATAAGTTTTTATCTTATATAGGAAATGTAGTTGAATATCTAGTTTGTTGGGTCTGTTAGAGTCGGGGGGGGGGGCATGATCGGCCTACTTCGATTGGTCTAAATTAGAGGTCATTAGGGTTTAGAATTTCTATGTATTCAGATTTTTGTATATTTAATATATAGACGAGACTTATCTAGACATCTAATTCGCGAACAATCATATGACTGTCAATTTTTATGAGATTAGTATAAAAAGTCATAAAATTATTGGTCTTTTTTATTTTTCAGGTTGACACCCCTGGTTGGAAACCATCTGATCAATTTTCCCCTTGAGTACGAGTGAAAGTATTCAGTTCATGCTTATCTTTCAGAATTTATATTTGCCTTATATACTCGTATATCATGTTACTTTCTGAGATCTAAATAAAGACTTTCTGTAGCGGGAAATTGTTGGCCTGATATACACACATATTTGCAAACACATGACTTGCATCTCACACTTGGTGTCACCCTCTTATATTAGGCTAAGTTTTAGGTCGCAGAAAGTCGTATAATACACGATAATATATGGTTGTAATATAAGATAATCAAGGATTTCAATTAACAATTTTGTAGTAAATTTTTTTATTAATTTATTTATTTTTAATTTAAAACCGAATTGCAAAATTTCAATGGTAATCTAGGATTTTACATCTAGATTAACATTTGTTTTTAAGTTAGGCATGCAAAACATACAGCAATAAATTTGAAATGTTGAGGAAATACCTGAAATGAAAAATATTCAAAGATGAACTTTTTTTAGAATTAGTGTAATATAATGGTCGAGGGATTTCGTTTTATATATCTTGCCTTTGAGTTTAGTTAGGCTGAGAACCTTTCGGCTCAGCACATAGGTTAGTTAGGTGCAAACTTGAGCACAGGTGTTGACACGCGCGCGAGGAGGATGTGTCGTTCACAGATGTCAAAATAAAAATCCCAGATAGAAAGGTTGACCAGTGGATGTGAATGACGTCATATATCGGAAGCGCGCGCGGAGGATTTTGATGATTTAAAAAACAAGTCAGTTGAGTTGAGAACTAGACACCGAACGAGAAGGGTCGACTTTCGGGGATAGCAGGGGCCAGACGAATTTGCGCGCTACGGGCACCGCACGAGATGGGGGTGGGCAGATGGAAAAGTCATAGAAAGATTGTGGATCTCTTCCTTATGTCGAAACCTTTTACTCAAAATAATAAAAGGTTTCGTACCTGAACTAAGAAGTCGTAAGTGTTTTTCGTGTTTCGGGATTCCTATGTTCTATGTATATATGTTATGAACATTCTCTGTACGTTTCCCATATTCATGTATGGGTATGTTACATTCGCTGATATTTGTGAGTGGAAAATTAAGTGTCACATTAGGAAGATTGATTACGTAATTGATAAGTTTTTTGGGTATATATTTATGGCTGGATTCTGAGAGAAGGGGGTGGCACGAAAACAGCGAGAGAGAGAAAGAGAGAGCAGTCATACGGAACAATCACGCACGCACAAAACAGCAGATGAGCATATGAATGGGTCATCCGGTCGGCTGACTCAAGGTCAACCTGTTCGCGGCAACCGAATATGAAAATGTATGTGGTGGAGCTCACTCAATCACTCGATGTCTGACGTTCCCAAGGGGCGTGGATCATATCACAGCCGAATCAGCCGTCTGCCTACGTTGTGAATTTTAGATCCAAACAACTATATTCTATGTTCAAGCCGAAAACCGAAATAACCAGAACGGCTCATCATTCAATAATCAAAAATACAAGTCAAGAGAACGAAAAAACTCGGTGTGGAATAATGAAATTATAATGTTTTTAGTTAAAAAGAAACAGTTAACAATCACAAAATAATTATCGTTATTTCGATGTGCCTTTAAATACAAGCAGAATGTCTTCGAATCTAGCCCCCATCTTGCGGCGGTCAGTCTAACTCCACGGTCAGTTTTTCTCACTTACTCACTAACCAAAGTGAAAGTATGATCACCAGATGGAGACACAGAATACTTCGACATTGTAGCAGGAGTACTTCAAGGGGACACACTAGCTTCATACCTCTTTATCATTTGTCTAGACTACGTACTTAGAACATCGATTGACAAAATCAGAGAGAACGGCTTCGAGCTGACAAAGAAAAGAAGCAGAAGTTACCCCGCAACAACAATTACCGACGCCGACTACGCCGATGACATAGCGATACTGGCAAATACACCCAACCCAGACGAAACACTACTGCATAGTTTGGAACGAGCAGCCGCAGGTATAGGGCTCTATGTCAATGCACACAAAACGGAATATATGTGCTATGATCAAACGGGGGACATCTCCACTCTAGACGGAACCCCTCTTAAACTAGTAGACAAATTCACTTACCTAGGAAGCAGCGTCGCATCAACCGAAAAGGACATCGACACGAGGTTAACGAAATTATGGATAGCTACCAATAGGCTATCGATTATATGGAAATCAGACCTAACCGATAAAATAAAACGCACTTTCTTCCAGGCAGCGGTTGCATCGATACTGCTATATGGATGCACTACATGGACTCTAACAAAACGCCGAGAGAAGAAGCTAGACGGCAATTACACAAGAATACTGCGAGCAATCTTGAACAACTCCTGGCGGCAACACCCAACAAGACACCAACTGTATGGCCACCTGCCTCCTATCAAGAAAACTATTCAAGTTAGACGAACCAGACATGCAGGACACTGCTGGAGAAGCAAGGACAAGCTCATAAGTGATGTACTCTTATGGACCCCCACACATGGCCGAGCAAAAGCAGGACGACCAGCACGAACATACATTCAGCAACTATGTGAGGATACAGGATGTTGTCCAGAAGACCTGCCTGAGGCGATGAACGATAGGGAAAAGTGGCGAGAGAGGGTCAGGGATATCCGTGCTTCCAGCATGACATGATGATGATGATGATGATGATTCTCAGTGCGTTACGTTAATCTTATCTCCTGCTTGTTAAAACAAGAGACATCTGAGAGGATCTGGTTATCTCCGGGTCTGGTACAAGGCCCTTTCCATATGAGCCTCATGTCAAGTCTGCAAGGTCTCTCGCCGCGCTTTGCACCCTGCTACACTCTCTGCAACTGCCGTTAAAAAATTGGTTTATATAATTGTTTATTCAGTTCCCAAGTGGGTGTATATCATTAACGGCCTTTAATGTAATCTTCAACAATTAATTCCATTCTCCGTTGCTTTCTGCTACCCCAACGGTTGGTTGCCTCTTTAAAACTTCCGGTGCTACTACTACCGTAAGCCTTCGTCCCACCTCTTATCTCCAGCAAGGGGACGGCCCTTTCCTCTTCACGTGATTTATACGTCATCACTTCGAAAATTACCACATTTTCCATTTCTCCAAGTTTGATTTTTCTCGAGCTTGCGGCCTGCACCCGGGCTGATGTCTGTGACGTTTATTTCCTGATTATCCCCTGTTTTAACTAATAATTTCTCCGACTCCAGCCCTCCCTTCTTACTTTCTATCCTGGTTAGAAAATTCAATTTCAACGTTTTTGTAATTTTCTGCTAGATAAGAATTAAACAATATTTATCTCTTCTTTCTCATGGCAACAAACATTGCATCACTCTTTAAAAAACAACAATGTATTGTTCAAATCCTCTAAAATCCATGCCGGATTTTTTTTCATTATTAAATCTAGTAGGCTTGACCCCGGCCTCAATCGGCTCTGTTACAAGCAGAAAGATAACAAAAGTCGTCTGTCCTCTCTCTTTCGTCTCTCACTCTGTACACTATCTGTATCTCCTATGCTGGCGCAAGCTTCTTTTTCTTTATTTCTATAAGGGGTTGGTTGCTCGAAAAGGAACATGACACCAAATAAATTTTGTATATATAAAACAAACATAATCATTTTGTGTTTGATTTCTTTTTGTCACTGAGGGTCAGGCTGATAGTTTTAGACGTGTCATTACAACCTTCTAAATCAAGTAAAAGACGAGAATTATCAAATGTGGCTTTCTGAGAACAACTTATGTAACGTATTTTGGTCAGGAATAGCCTGACATGGCCTATACCTCTCCAAGTCTACAACTAGACCGGTTGTTATAAGATTAAAGAGACCAATATTCCCTAGTATCTACACATACTTGGAGTGAGAATAATTGGATTAATAAATGTCACAAAAGTATCAGCGCATTGCTGACAACCTCGTTCAAGAATTAAAAAGGGACTGCCGAATACACTGCCAACGACGTTAACTGTTACGCCACTTTCATAAGTAATAATGAATTTCCTCCTGCATGTTTCATTAGGTGTCTCGAAAATGGAATGCAACATCAAATTTTGTTTCAAACTTCAGAACAATTCGACAGACATATTTAGCAAGTTAAGATAGGTTATCTCGTGTTGAGGTTTTTACGTAGCAAAACTTATTTT
>OY757925.1:75850182-75867682 GCA_963585895.1 Sepioteuthis lessoniana | reverse complement strand
GATGACTGGCCAATTTTAATGATTTCAGGTTCAAAGGAACAGCTACAGCAGGAACTCGAATACGCCCTACTAAAGTCTGATTGTCATAGCTAGTGAATTTCAAAAATGCAATCTGGACGTGAGGACACTTTAGAAGAACGATATGCAATAAAATTCTGTTTTAAACTTGAGAGAAAAATGCCATAGAAACGTATGGAATGCTTCAGGCTGCTTTTCGACCATCTTGCATGAATCGAGAATCAGTTTTTGAATGGCATTAGAAGGAAATCAGAGAGTATGTGATGGATGATGAGAGGTGTGGGAGGAGTAAGGAAGTCAATACACCACAGTTGATTGGCCAAATGGTTAGGGTTAGGGTTACTATGTTGAGGTTTTAAGGGAGAATCCGTCGGAAGAGGCTTGCACTCTTCATTTTGGGCCAGTGGCATTTCCGCCAGGACAATGCACCAGTCCACAACTCCATCTTTTTCACAGACTATTTGACCAAAATGGGTATCAAGACAGTTCCTCACCGTCCCTATAGTCCAGACCTTGGTCCCTGTGACTTTTAGTTATTCCCTAAGCTCGGAGGCTGTCGTTATGAGACAATTGAGGAGATGAAAGAGGCTGTGACGAAGGTCATTGACACACTCACACAAGAGGAATTCCATGGAGTCTTCCAGAAGTTGTTGGAACGGTACAACAAGTGCATTGCAGCCGGAGGAGATTACTTCGAAGGGGACTAGAGTTTCATGTGTGTACTTATCAATAAAAGTGCCCACACGAAAAAAGTCTGGAAACTTATTTAATAATCCTCGTATATATATATATATACATATATATAGCACAAAAGCAATATTAAGTCATCAAAAAAAAAAAAAAAAAGGAAATTGTTTCAAAACATATCTGAGAAATGGTGTGTTTAAAATTAACAATATACCAAGCTGACGACTTTTCATTACTTCAAATAAAGGAAAAATCTCAATAGAAAAATCAAACCTACATTGAACAAAACTTAGAATACAAACGCACACATATAGAAACACACACACACACACACACACACACACACACACACACACACACTGAATCCGGAAAGAAGCACCCAACAAAACAACAACTGTATGGATTCTTCCATCCCATCTCACGCAACATTTAAATAAGACGAACAAGACATGCTACAGAAAGTAAGGACAGACTCACCAGCAATGCTCTTCTACAGTCAGTATTGGCTGACCTGCAAAAACTTGAATTTATCAGTAATATACCGACAGTGGATACCAACTAGAGGACTTTCTAAAAGAAATGGCTGATCTGGATGGACGACAGAAAAGAGCCAAAGGAATCTCTACACATCTTGATTATGATTATGATGATTATCTCTCTCTCACTCTCTCACTCTCTCTATATATATATGTTGGTTTGTGTGTGCAAATTAATTGCAAGATAGAAAATATGTGTAATCTAAGCATAATATTAATAATAAGTCTTATAATAAGTCTTATAAGTCTTGTTTTATTATTGACAACAGACATGTATATTGCAATATTTAACCAGTGTGTAAAAACTAAACAAAATTCTTATGTTCACTGTTGTATGTACATTGAATACTTACGACAAACCCACACTTAAAACATTGCTTCTTGCTCCATTATCGAAGCATGAATATTCCTGCTTTGAGGTTTTGGTGGATGAACACAGACTAACATCCAATATTGTCAGCAAAAGGAGGGTTGTGTAGCAGGCTCTGAAAAGTTTATTAAATTCTATATTAATTCTAAATACTTTCGACCGCTGTCAGCCTTTGTCAGAGATGAACAAAGAGTTAAAGGCCATGATTTTAATATTGTCAGTTCTAGCGTTTAAATAAAAAATTTTCAATTGTGTGTCGTCTCATATGTTGGTAAAATCATTTCGGTTCCAAGTGATGAAGTCATTTTAAAATCTTTGCTCCAAAATATTAAAATATTTTATTGATTGTCGACTGTTTGGCTAAAACAACTATAGCTACCAGAATTTTAAGTGTTCATTTTCAATTTTTCTATGAAATTCTGGTATTTTCCACAAACAGTTGACATTTCTGTAATGTGTTGCCAGACTGAAATTTTTTCAGATGAATGACATGCTGGTCGACGAAAAATGATTGCCGTTGTCTGCTCTATTGATTTATATTTTTTTACAACAATCGAAGATAAAATCGACTCGTACACGTATAAATCGATAAGACTTGTTTTATAGTTGATTAATTGGATAATTTTAACAGTATGTGAAATTATCTTGGCTTATTCTCTGCCTTGAAGTTGGGGAATTGTGGTTATTGTATGCTTTAATTTGAAGTTATCTTATATAAGTTACTTTATTTACAAGTATTTCGGTCAGATACAAATAATTCGCATATAGTTGTATCGTTTCAAGAAGTTATTTCTGCCGGCTCATTGGCCTAGCGGGTAGAGTGTTCGTCAAAAGTCCGAGAGACCTGGGTTCAATCCCAGGTTGCGTTATACCAAAGAATTTTAAAATGGTACTTGATACCTCCTTGCGTAACACTCAGCAATATAAGGTTCTTATCAAGGGTAAAGTGTAGCAATCCAGAGTAAAGAGTACCGTTCTCCCCTACACCTCGTTGTTGTAGCTATTGAAAAGGGAGCCTTCTGGTCGCCCTCGACAATGGTCGCCAACTTTATACCGGCTCATTGGCCTAGCGATTAGAGTGCTCGTCAATGGTCCGGGAGACCTGGGTTCAATCACAGGTTGTGTCATACCAAAGAATTTAAAAATGGTACTTAGTACCTCCTCGCTTAACACTCAGCAATATAATGTTCTTATCAAGGGGAAAGTGTAGCAATCCAGAGTAAAGAGTACCGTTCTCCCCTACACCTTGTTGTTGTAGCTATTGAAAAGGGAGCCTTCTGGTCGCCCTCCACTACGGTTGCTAATTTTAATTAATATTTCTATTTAATGATAGTCATTTGTTTGCACACAGTTATATGGTTTTAAGTAACTGATGATAATCTTTAGTAAACAATTATAGATTCAAGTAATTATTGTAAACAAAGGACTAATAGGTATAAGATACCAAATAAATCAAACAAATACAGATGATTTGTTCACTGTTATATGATTTAAAAAATTCCTCTCTGATACTTATAATCATATGGTTTCTTGTAATTATTTAAATTTAATAATAGTTATTTGGTAGTAAAATGTTGTATGGTTTCAACTAACTAATAATAATTAGTAGTAAACTATAATAACATCAGGTCACTATTCTTGACACAAATAATTTATATTATATAAAAGATTCCTATCTAATAAGAATAATTTTCAAATATATTTACTTAATCAATTGATAGACGTTAATAGGTACTATTACACAGTGTCAGGATGGGCCTGGGAGTAATGACAATTAAAAGGTACTCTACCGTAGCTCAGAACTGAAGCCTCACAATCAAATACATCGTATAAGGAAACTTCCTTTATAAAGGGTTCTTACTCCCGTGCAAGCGTTACACTCAGTTTATTCTAAATCTCACGTGGTGTTCTGCTTTTCTATGATTGTTACTACACTAAGTTAAGCTGTAAAACTATACTGAGTTTTAATTGTCTAATTAACAAAATTCTTCTTGAAATGCTGAATCCCCCTGCAATCGAAACCCCATTGTTATTCTTGTTATTGGTCCATTAGTAGTCACTAGTATTACTAACAGTATCTTTAACTTTATTTATTTACTTTAATGCTTTTCATTTATTTTTCCCTTTTTTCTTCCATCGTGAAACGTATAAATGTTTAATACGCCACCAAAGAATTTTTTTCTTTTTTACAAAACAACGACGTTTTAACAATTTCTTTCATCTCAATGGCTTTCTGCTGATAACAGGTTGTGACAACAAATTGTCATTTTTTTCTACTATTCTGTATATTTTTTCTTCGACTCTATCTGGTCAAAGCCTTTATCGGAATTATCACCGGTTATTGAAAACGATACCGTTATCTAATGCTAGGAAAGATATTTAGTTGCATCCCTTCTCTACAATATACATTATTGACATTAGATTATCCACTGATATAATACCACTGAATAAACGGAAATGAAAGACACGATGAACTCAGAGAAACGTATAAAACATTTAATTCCAACATTAAAAAATATTAACAAATATATTAACAATACATAACAAGTCCAAAATACAGAAAATGCGCATCTTGTTCTAAGTACAAACAGTGCTGTTAAAAGAGATGCAAAAACGGTTCAAAACTTATTTCAATTCATTGCTTTTCATTTCAATGATGAGGTGAAATAAAGTACCTTGCCAGAGTCAGAGACAAAGTTTCTCTTCTGTTCAACGAACAGAGATGTGGACTTCTC
Source organism: Sepioteuthis lessoniana (assembly GCA_963585895.1). Taxonomy (NCBI): domain Eukaryota; kingdom Metazoa; phylum Mollusca; class Cephalopoda; order Myopsida; family Loliginidae; genus Sepioteuthis; species Sepioteuthis lessoniana. The sequence goes on along the minus strand of OY757925.1, from coordinate 75,863,336 downwards.
TCCAGGATCGGGCAACAAAGAACTCTTACTTGTAAGAAGAACGGATAAAAAGGCTGATTTGAATCATGAGATTGACATGTGATATCGAAAGGTGCGCCCACACTCCGAATAAAGACATGTGTGTATTGCTTCTTGACATTTTATTCGGTAACTTCTTGATGATTTAGTTTTAATTTTCCATAACATTGTCAGCGATTAGTTGCGGGATGCTCAAATAATTAATAAAAAAAAAGCCAGAAACTGGATGAGCGACTTGCATAAGTTCAATTTTTTTCCCAGTGTAACAAAGTACTAGTGATCTAGACATAAAACAACAATGAAATCACAAAAATGTATCAGCTACCTTTGTAGTGGTGGGTTCTGACGGACGATGTCACTCAGGTAAGGTTGAATAAGAGTTTAATGTTCTGTGAATTCCAATAAAATAACCTGGGTTTTTAGATTCTCTCTCTGGTCGGATGTGGACACGAGGAGACCAGTGGTTGTGGTGAAAAAGAATATTGAACCATTTAAAGATATGAGAAGAGCTGGTTCTTTTCAAAACAAAGAATTTACAGCGGATATTGTCTATTATCCATTTGTATATATTTCCACAGTCTCAGAAACTGAACGTAGTGAATAAAACAATATCACATCTTGGTAGAGGACTCATGCCCTCCATTACTTTCTACCATCAGACGATTAGCCATCAGAGACATATCAGTTGTCATTGAAGATGCTACATTTGGCCAGAAAAGTCGTTTTCATCTATCACGTCAGCATTCATTTTTTTTTTACAAGGGATTCATCTTTTGAGCAACCTTTTTCTTTACTGACTTTACGGAGCCTAATTTTGGCTGGGTTTAAAGTTTAGTTACTGGGTTTTATGGCATATCAACCATTGTAGGTTATTTAATGCCAAATCCTCTTTATACATATATATCAAATATATATGATTTGGTTTGCTTGGGGTTTATGGCATATCAGCCACTGCGGGTTATTAGATGCCAGAACTGTTTATAAATAGATATTGGATATATACATGAATTGTAAATATCGTCTCTCAATCTAAAAATAAATAGGACTGCAGACTCGTATATCTAGTCTTAGCAAGGACGCTGATCTAAGAAAATGAAAAATGTGAATTCAAAACCTGGTGTGATCCGTTTAAAGATGACCTTGTGTTCCGTAAAACATACAGTTGCTTTTTCTTGTAAATTCAGGGTAGATCCATTGTGAGGCCATATAGCTTCCATCGTGTGGATCGGAATATTGAGTTCTTTGGAAATTTTGGATATTCAATTCTGTGATTATGAGGATCAATTATATTTCTACGAAGTTTGGAAGATAGTTTCTTTGCTTTTACGAAAATAATCCCACATACCAGTCAGAAATCCAGTGTTTTTACTTTCGAAGCTTGGCTTTGAAATTAAACACAAGCATCAGGTTTCTTATAGAACCTACGATTGTTTCAATTGTCAATCGTCTAAGTAGTGAACAGGCTCGTCACTGCTTATCGCCAGTTAGGTGTTTTCAGCTGAACTTGACTGTAAGTCGGAAGTTATGAGTTTGTTCAAACTACACACGTAACCTTTTATCAGTTTTTGTATGCGGTGTAAACTTCGGGATCAGTAGAAAATTATAAATTCATAATTTTAAGAGAATTAAATTCTAAACAGCAAATTGTATTCAGTAAAAGTGATTTATTTAGAATATGTCTTAAATGAGTGAACTGTGTACTTATACTAAACAGAACTGTTTGAAATAGAACTGCTTTTGACATTGAAACTATGCTTTCACTAAACTGAATTGTTATATATAACTGCTTGACTAATTTGAAATGGAAATGTCTATGACAATTAAACTGTGTACTCATGATAAACTGAATTGTTTGAAATAGAACTGATTATTTACATAAAAATGGATTTGGCGTTAAATAACCTACAAAGGTTGATATGCCATAAAACCCAACAAACCAAACCAAACCAAACCAAATGAGAGCGTGCTATTTATCATTATTTGTTGGTTATACATCGTTGGGCATCTTTTCACATCTACCTTAAAAAATCTTCGCACATGATAGTTCTCAAAAATGCACTTTTAAGTTCTTTTTCTTAACATAATTTTTGAAATCAACTAATCTAATCTTAATTTTTTAAACTTGATGTTTTTCCTCTGATTTGGCACTTTAGTCCCAAAATTAATTTCTCTATTTACCCCTAAAATCCAATCGTTTAATAGACTTTGTTAATTAAATCGTCCTTGACAATAAATTACCATTGGGAGAAAAAATGTTGAAAAATGTCTTCGGTAATAAAGAAATTCCATTAATTATTCTAAAGTTCCAATTAAATCACCTCTCATTCTTCTTTCTTATATGTTGAATTTGTCAATGAATTTAAGTAATTCTCTTTTCTTTATAGAGTATGTCTTTAGTATTTACTATATTCAACAAAAGTTAGTGGCCATTATAACTTATCATTACTCTTAAAATCCAGCAATTTTGCTTATTAATATATATATATATATATATATATATATATATAAAAGTAGGATGACGATAAAATAAAATAAAAGCTCACGAGTTTTACGTTGTCGATTCTAAGATGACCTATTATTCACCGGATTAATTGAGTTATTGCTCTGTGTTTTCCAGCAAAATGTGCCTTAATGATTTTATGACTAAAAAAAGACGCTTTCAGAGTTAAGTCCTATATATATATATATATATATATATATATAAGTTAATATATAAGTTAATTTTATATATATATATATATATATATATATTATATATATATATATATATATATATATATATATATATATAAAATTAACTTAATCGCGAGTCGGAATTCTCCTACTAAAGTTTCACCTTAACGGATCATCAGAGAGTCTAACACGTTAGACTTCCTGATGATCCGTTAAGGTGGAAACTTTAGTAGAATTCCGACTCGCGATTTAAATTAATTTTGTAATTGCCTCCACTCGTGTTGAGCACTCTTGTAATTGCAGCATTGTAGCGTTTACGGTGGCTTTTATTTTTCTTTTGACCAACTGACTGCATATCTCTTGATTTTTTTTAACTGGTGTGACGGGGTTGGTCTTTTCTTTCTTTTTGCCCTATGATTTTTTTTCTTTTTCCCCCGAGCGGTGGATCGAGATATTTTTATCTCTTGTTCCTGGCGGTTTTTTTTCTTTTTTTTCTGGTAACCGTGAATGCTGGTAGATAGTAGATTAGTATATATATATATATATATATATATATACGATTCAACTATGAAAGCGTTTGTTTTTATTGATAAAATCTTTAAGCATATTTTGCTCGAGAGGGGAATTGTCGCAAATGCAAAGCTCTCCTCATGAATCAAATTGAGCACTCTCGTTGCCGAAAGCGTTTATGTGAAAACATATACGTAAAAAATTTACGCTGAGAATGATGATAGGTCAGGGTTAAGATATCAGACTTCTGTAAAGTCCGCTGGGTTTCGATCCCAGCGTAAAGAATCCCGTGTATTTAACCAGCACTGAAGCGTAGGGATACAACGAAACAGTCTGTGAATGAATATATATATATATATGAATTTAATCATAAAATCCCTTGGATGGTTTTAGACAGTTTGTTTTATGTGTTCATGTGTTCATGTGAGAGAAACACACATGGAGAGATAGGCATACAAAGAAATAGAATGCTAGGGATGGAAAAAGAAAATAATTTTTTACTTACACAGTCGTAAAAATGACATCGATTAAACATCCGCGAAAAAAGCAACATTATTGATAAAACCTTTTCGGATTTATGAAGAGATTCGCTGATTTCCTTTTATTACATTTCTTCCACGTCTAAAACCAGAGGTAGACGTAGATTGTCTCTTTACCGAACGGCAACGAATTTGGATCATCTCTCACGGTGATGTTGCCAAATCAGCCGTCTCAAATATGTAACGTTTACTCTCTGTAGCAAAATCTTTTTCCAGTAAGGAATGCCTCCCACTCTTGTAAAAGCAGACATTTGTAAGAGCCTCTTAAATTTAACTAATTAATCGATTTGAATAATTACTAATTAGTTACAGTGTAATAACATTTTTCTGGTCATTTGGTTGTCGTACAGAGTAATTTCTCTTTCATGGGGTCTCTTAGCACAATAGAAAGGTTACTTGGCGACATCCACCTACTACCTAAGTAAAAATAGACAAGTTTTACAGAGTTACATGGTATCAATAGCAAAGAATAATTCCTGATCTGATTTAAATAATCCTCGATCACTTATGTGAGTCAAAGCAACACGTTGTTTTTATGCCCTCTTAACGGGAAAAAATGTGATTCAAGGTCATTTTCTAAACGGAGTAACATTTCTTGAAATTAATTTTGCTTTGATGCTATGATAAGGCTTAAGAGCCCAACCTTTCCCACAATTTACCCATAAATTATGGAAGAATAGTTGGGTCCATCACTTCTCTATGGGTATTTGCATTATGGGAAAAAGTTTCATTCAGGATTTGAACTTACTGCTTTTATTTCTGACGAGCACATTCAAAAGTATGTTATATATATATATATAAGTAAAGTAAAGTTGGCGACCTTAGTCGAGGGTGACCCAAAGGCTCCCTTTTCTAATAGTTACAACACCAAGGTGCAGGGGAGGGCGCAACTACATTGCCTAAATTGCTCTCCTTTACCCTTGATCCTTACTTTATAATGCTGAGTGTTAAGCAAGGTGGCATCAAGTACCAATTTTTGAGTCTTTAGTATGACTAAACCTGGGATTGAATCCCAGTCTCTCAGACCATTGGCGAACACTTTACTTATTAGGCTAATATTGGTTGAAAAAATACTCTAAGATATGCCGTTTATTCTGGGTCACTTTAACACTCATAGATTAGGAGGCACTCGCAGTGTAATGCTTATCATCGTACGAAGTGGACATGGTGATACGAGTTCAAATCCTGGACGAAGATGATTGCATTTCAAAAAGCACTAATAACATTGGAAAATGCAGGAACACTTTTATTTTCCCTTCAGCTATGAGTAAAGAGTAGGGCAGACTGAGTTGGGCGACTAATTTAGGAGAAGAAAAACTCCGAATGCAAACCTGTTAAACTTCGGTTAAAAATGACCTTGTGTCACACCTTTTCAGTGCGGAGGGGTTGGTAAATACTTACATACCATAAGAGAATGTTTGATAAATTCAGGAAAGATAAATTCATGCCTTTCCTAAGGGCATTTGCCCAAATCGAAATGCAAACAATCTCGTCCATGATTCGAACTCAGGGGACTGTTATAATTTTCTAGAACGATGACCCTCCTACTCCAAGTGTGCTTCTATAAGTCTAATCTAGTTCTGTCACGAACACCTACTGCTCTCTCTCTCTCTCTCTCTCTCTCTCTCTCTCTCTTCATCTTAGAACCGTCAACGACAGGAATCGACTACAAACGCCTGGTTTTAGTTAGAATATAAAGGTAAATTGCTGTATTAGATTATTGTTCTATCACATTTTATTTTTGGCAATCGATTTTATCTTTTTTTAACGAATTCGTTGCATTCAGTAAATATTTGTCATTATATTACCACTTATTTCAGTATTTAGAGAATTCTTTTTTGTCACAGAAAACCCATATTGAAGTGTGAAAATAAAGATTAAAAAAGCAAACAAAACAGATAGATAGATAGATAGATAGATAATAAACAGAATAAGACATAGATAGATAGATAGATAGATAGATAGAAGTTAAAGTCTGTCCTTGGAATAGAAAATGATTGGCATGTTTTCTTAAATATGTCACCATAAAAACGCGTTGATGGATGGATTGGCTAAATAAATAAGAAATGTTTTCAAAAGAAAATCATATAAATGTATTAGAAATTGTTGTGCAAATGCCAATCGACAAGAATTTATGAAATATATTTGAATAATTAAAATAAAACAAAACGGAAACAAGTGAACAAAGATGGCGTAAAATAAGACGTGTTTATTATAAAATAAATGATTTTAAAAAATGGGATGGGGAAAGACACATCTACGACTCAAGCCCAACTCTCCAGAGGTCAGTGGATTGCCGTTTTATAGGGAAGAGTATATGCATACAAATTACGGAATGTTTATGGATTGCATGTCATTCAAAGGGCCAAGGGAGATGCCAGTCATTAACTCAACAATCAATGCATATAGTAATAATGGAATCCTCGATAATTTTCTCATTCCATCGAGAAAAAGATGTGTTTAGTGATGATGACGTCACTTTTCCCAACGATGATGCGTCTTCTCAAAGAGCAAAGGAGATTAAACCATTATAACCTATGTTTTTTCATTTTCCTATTTGTAAGGAAGCACATGAAATAGATAGTGAACACACTGAAACATCCATTTAACCTTTATTGCTGTAAATATGGATATAATGCAAATGTTATTATTAACGCAAAGTATATATAATATAACAAAATATAATTATTTAACGAGATTTTCGTGTTTATTTTAACTGAAGTCAAACACGAACTTTGGGTTATAGTGAGTTTGACTGCAGGAGAGGTATATACATTCAATTACAGAGCCTTCAAACAATACGAATATTAATCCTATGAAAGTTTACGACGTGAATTAAAAAAAGAAAATGTTAATGACAGGACTCTATCCACCAAGGAATATCAATTAACTGTTATTCAGGATAGATTTCACAAATTTAGAGCAATATTCTTCATGAAAGAGGTAACCACTTTTATAAAGAATATTGTTCTAAATCTGTTAGCCCAGTCGGCTGGGGCTGTAGGATACACTGACTGCATCTCTGCAGAGTGTCCTTGATATGACACTAAACAATCTGATGGTGAGGTTCCAGTTTTAGGGAATGCGGAGTACCCCTTCATTGCTCCCAGGTCCACTCTGGCCCGGAGTGGTAGCACCTGAGAGGGCCCTATCTATGGGTTAAATAGAACTAACAGCATACTTATGCTAAAATGATTTGTTTGAGTATACATAATAGCTTGAAATAGAAATGTTTTTCACAATTAAACCTGATTTACATTTAAACTGCATGCTTATGCTTAACTAAATTATTTGAAATAGAACTGTTTTTCGACATTAAAACACTATTTACACTTAACTGAATTGTTACATATAACTGCTTGAATAGTTTTAAACGGAAATGTTTTTGACAATTAAACTGTGTACTTATGCTAAACTGAACTGTTTTCAATAGAACAGATTATTTACATAAAAATGGATTTGGCGTTAGATAACCTACAAAGGTTGATATGCCATAAAACCCAACAAACCAAACCAAACCAAACCATCTAAATTTGTGGAATCTATGTCTAAAAGAATAAAGGTTGTCATTAGACTTCGATAAGAGACAATTAAGAATTAATACTCTTTTTTTTAAATGAATTCAAATTTTTTCCTCAATAACAATTCCTCCATGATAATTTTCTTTAGATATTTTGGAAAAGAATACATCGTTAATTGAAATAATTTAGTCTGGTTTTAGGAAATAAGAATGTTAGAAACAATGATAATATAAGAATCATACAAAATTCTTTGTATCTTTTCCGTTATAATTTTATTTGCTTCAAATTCTGGACGAGGCTCTTGAGGCTTCATTTCGGTATAATTCCCTAAAATGGAAATATATTGCAGATATGTCTCGTTTCCTTCCATACCATATTTACCAACCCCTCCAAATGTATTAGTGCTATGTGAAATGCAATCAGTTTCGTCCAAGATTTGAACTCGTGTCACCGTGTCCATTTCCTACGACGAGGGAGAATAATTGAATTCATACCTTTCCCAAAGGTATTAGTGCTGTATGAAATGCAATTAGTCTCTTTCAGGATTTGAACTCGTGTCACCGTGTCCATTTCATACGACGATAACCATTACACAACGGACACCTCCTTCTACAAACCCCTCAACTCGGTCAGGATATGAAACAAGGTCAATTTTTAAGCGGAGTTTAACAGGTTTGAATTCAGAGTTTTCCTTCTCCTTGACTATTTGCCTCACCAAGGCTGAAGAACCTAGTCTGTCCTACTATTTACCCATAGCTGGAGGGAGAATAATTGGATTCATACCTTTCCCAAGGGTATTAGTGCTATGTAAAATGCTATCAGTCTTTTCCTTCCACACAGGGTTCCTTAGTTTTGCTATGGTAATCAATCTAAGGGAACGAAAGCAATGAATTTCACTTAAAAATTGTGTCACATCCGGTGGGGTTAGATAAATAAATGCACTTTGCTTCTAGGTAAATTAAAAGTAAAAAAAAGGTGAACATCTTCTGAAAGATTTAATTGCATAATTTTTGCCAGAAGTAGTGTTATATTCTTATGTGCCGTATCATAACGACACAATAAATAAACAGAGGCAATGATAAACACGCACGCAGGAAGGCTTCTTTAACAAAATATTTACCTCTCTCACTTTATTGCAGGGGTTCGAAAAGGGTTACTCAAGGTTTGCGTGTGAGGGGGAGCTGGAGACCGAACATAACTGAAATATCTTGACCTCAAACTTAGGGCCGTCAGCGTTGTGTCTTTCTCGTTCTCCAGAGCTGCTCAACAGGAGGACTAGGGCCCACTCTGCTGGGTGATAGCTTTCCTTACTGCATCTTATCAGCATCTTCTCTGGACCCCAATTCATCAGGGCCTCAAGCCCCTTCGGCCTGGTGTGGCTTTCCCTACCACATCTAGTCTCCAACTGCTCTGCCACTCAACTCGAACTCAACTGAGTTATATAATCGTTTGACGCCCACTCGATCTTTGAAATCGAATGTTTAATCGTCATCAAGCGGAAGTAACTGTCATGCAGTTCAGAGGTCACTCTTTTCCGGTGCATCACTCTGTAGTGGCACAGTGGGACCTTCACCTTGTCCCACATTATCAGCCTTAATCCGCCCACGCGATCTCTTTCGATTACTGGCCATTGGAATGTGCCACTTCCTTCCGGTGCATCACCTTGGAATAGCATTTTTGGGCCGGGTCGAAGGTCAAAATATTACAGTAGGAAAATGTGTTTAAGATGGTTTTTACTATAAAAAAAATCCACTGGATATAAGGCATTGCAAATGTTTTTTTTTATAAAAATGTATTGGAAGTAAAAAAAAAACAGGTAAACATCGTCTAAGTGTGTTAATTGCATAATTTTTGCCAGGAGAAGTAGAAAAATACACCAGAAATGGTTTTTACTATAAAAAAAATCCACTGGAAATGAGTTTTACTATAAAATGCATTGGAAATTTTAAAAAGGATGTGAACATCGTCTAAGTGTCCTAATTCTATAATTTTTGCCTGGAGAAGTAAAGAAAATACATTGAAAATGTTTTTTACTACAAAAATGCATTATAGATTTTTTTTTATTATAAAAATCTATTTGAAATTAAATACAAAACAAAGCAAGTTGAACATTCTCTCTAAGTGCTGATTCCATGATTTTTGCCAGGTGTAGTTGAAAAATCCACTGGAAAAGATTTTTACAATAAAAATGCATTGAAGATTTTTTTTTGTAAGAATCCATTGGAAATGAAAAAAAAAACAAAACAAGTGAACATCTTTTAAGTTAATTGCATTTTTTTTTACCAGGGATACTAGTAACAGTTTAAAGTCTCCATTTAAAACTGAATTGACTAATTGAAATACTTTCCTAAGAGTGATAACTCCTGATTTCAAATGATAGTAAAATAGTTTTGGGGTCTCTTCGACCTTTGCGAGTTATTCAATGTTAAAGCCAAATTTATTGAAGATCAGCTGTGATTCTATTTAACCCATAATTCAAGAGAGTAACGGATTTAATACCTTTCTCAAGATTATTTGTCCGTAAGTAAACGTGACAGAGTGACTGGAGTTCCAACTTACTTACTTTGAAGACGAAGTCCGTCATATTCGCCTTAACGCCACGGAAAGTAGATTCTATTGCTTATTTATTTATTTGAAAATGATTAAAATATAAAAAAAATAAGTAACCCAGCATTTTTATTTGCCCTCTGATGATAGTCTTTCAGTGTGTTTATGGAATTTACGTTTTTTGATTACGAATCAATCAGCAACTAGAATCACTAGAAGAATTGGCGCCATTGCAATTCAGAAACTCGCTTAAAAAATCAGCCAGCACTTTTTCCAGTGATAGTAAGAAATAATAGCTTACCTTTTTGTCAAAGAACTATTTTATTTTAACCATTTGGATAGTTTAATTCATTCTCTTTATGACGCCATTCTTTACAGGTTACCCTCTAATCTAGACTTGTATTGCAATGGATAATACGTCTCACGATAAGTCAGAAGATTACACATCACTATATAATTGCCGACAACCTGTTTTTCTAAAAGTTTAATATCGAAACCGTTGGAAGTAAAAAGAAAAGGAGATAACTCCAAGGTTATTAACAGTTATCCCACTGGAAATGGGCACATGCCTGGTGACCACTGACGTCAACGTGGACAATTCAAGATGGCGGACTGACACTGAGTACGTGTGGACCTCTCTCTCTCTCTCTCTCTCTCTCTCTCTCTCTCTCTCCATTCTTCCACAAATTCCATATGTAGAGTAGTGACCCTTAATTATTATTTTATATAATAAAATACTGTTAACTAAAGACGTTCTTGGTGATTATTTCCATTCAACAAATGCACCACTCGGCATAACACAAACACAACAGAAACAATGCATTCCAATGAGTAAGAAGCAAGAAATTTATGTTGTCAATTCGATAACACATACGCAACTCAATTAATTCGATTAATGACTTCAGTTCTTTTCGGCCAAAAGGAATTTCAGAAAGGGATACGATTCCTTCTTGGTTTTCAAACATGTAATCACAGTTGACAAAAGGAAGAAAAACCAGAGAGGCTCTAAAAGAACGCATTAATGGTCTTGAAACGCTTCCATGTTCAAAATCTCTTATTCGAAATTTGAAAAAACGAGAATCTTTAATATACTTCAAAATATCAAACTAGCTTTTTTCGTAAAGGCATCTCATCTGTGTCTCGTCTCAACGACACGTTCCTAGATATTGTCCCTAATATTTCCCCTTTTTTCAGGTGTTTCCTGGTGAACTGTCCACTTTCTTTATCAGTCAGGAGTCATTTAAACGATTCTTCTCCCTCCTATAGAGTAGTTCTCTCCAGTGTAAAAGGAAAGAGAAACAAGAAGAATTAATGTCCATTGCATTCGTTGCGTTTGTAACACGGTATGAACGAGAATAGTCGACACCTTTTGAAACTGAGCTACACGATAATGATCACTAACAAATTTTTTTTTGTCTCATCTCAGATGTATATCCCGGTTCAATCTCAGGTCGAGTTATACCAAAAACTCAAAAATGGTTCTTGATGCCTCCTTGCATAACATTCAGCATTACAAGGTACGGATCAAGGGTAAGCGGAGCAATCCAAGGAAAGGAGTAATGCCTTCTCCTACACCTCGGTGTAGTAGTTATTGAAAAGGTAGCCTCCACGTCGCCCAAATTACTGATATATATATATATATATATATATATGCACTACATGGACGCTAACAAAACGGTTGGAGAAGAAGCTAGACGGCAATTACACAAGAATGCTGCGATCAATATTGAACAAGTCCTGGCGGCAACACCCCACAAGACACCAACTATACGGCCACCTGCCTCCCATCACGAAAACTATCCAAGGTAGACGAACCAGACATGCAGGACAGGGACGAGCTCATAAGTGATGTACTCCTATAGACTTCCATATATGACCGGGCAAAAGCAGGACAACCAGCACGAGCATACATTCAGCAGCTATGGGAGGATACGGGATGTAGCCCTGAAGACCTACTAGAAGCGATGAACAATAGGGAAAAGTGGTGAGAGAGGGTCAGGAATATCCGTGCAAGTGGCACAACAAGATGATGATGATGATGATGATATATATATATATATATATATATGTCTGTGTGTGTGTGTGTGCGTGTGTGTGTGTGTGTGTGTGTGAAGAAAAATTGAAAAACTAGGTAATCCAAAAGTGATGAATTAATTTACGAATAAAAGTCGATGTTAAAATGTCTAAATGAATCTTCATCAGGACTTTAAAATGGTTAAACAAGTGTTGATAAAACCATAATAATAAGATTATAGTTCTTCAAGGCAAAGTTTCTTTTTTTTATTTAGGTTTAAAGGACATTTACATATATTTGGGTCAATGTATCATTTTTAATTCCGTAGATTTTTTAGGTGTCTTGTAATTTCCTGCTATCAATTTATTTATTTTTTATCTCTTTATTTTTATTCAGCAATCTGGTGGAACAGCGAATCAATTTAGGTGAAAATTTCTTTTCTTTTTACCGACAAGTAAATTTGATCATCTTGCTGAGATCGGGGGTTCCGTTTTTTTTTTTCTCAAAATCACAAATTTTAGATACAGGTTCTGGACGAAATGACGTGGTGAGTTACGATCAAAAAATGTTACTAAAAACTAAAATTAATATTTTTTTATAACTTTAACAAGTAAAACGTTTCCAAAATTTAGAAATAGAAATGATAATATTTGGAAAAATTATTAATAATAATTAACAAAACTTCATCTATTTTTTTTAATTAAAAAAAATACTAATCAAAAATAGATATGATCTTTTGGCTGCGATTAGGAGTCCCGTTTTATTTTTTTTTCAAATTCACAAATTTTAGATCCATACTCTTCCCCACTGTCATAGAATTACTGAATAAATTGCGTTCAAAAATTAACAAAAATCCAAAATGATAATTATTAATTTTATCTGGTATAATTTTTCCTAAACTAAGAAAAAATAACGATAATATTCGGCAAAATTTTTAATAATAATTGATTGACAGAGCTGCATCTAAATAAATGAATAAATAAAGTAATATATATATATATATATATATATATATATATATATATATATATATATATATATATATATATTAAAACTACTAGTCAAAATTAAGATTTCTTTTATCTCATTCTATTTGTTTTTCATTGTAACTTATCCAGACTGTTAGCTTAAAGGAATATGTTAAAAACATACATAAAGAACAGATGAAGAATAATCTGCAGACCGCAATTGACCCTCACTTCAACGATACTCGTAAAGTATCCTGCCTGCAACGACTCTCAGCTAAACAGTATTTACCAGCCCTTAAACAAACCCAAGTGGCATTTCCTCCAGATGGGTGATATTAAGTTGATTTCCTGGTCAATAGATACT
>OY757925.1:75655182-75845182 GCA_963585895.1 Sepioteuthis lessoniana | reverse complement strand
TGCTTGAAAAAAACTGCGTTTCATTTTATCTGTCAGGTCTGACTTCCACATGACTGATAAACTATCGTTAGCTGTCCATGCCTTTGCTAATCGCGTGTCGATGTCTGTCTCGGTTGATGAGACACTGCTTCCTAAGTAGGTGAATAATTTCAGAGAGCTACTGTTTACTGTGGAGATGTCACCTATTTTATTAAAGCACATATATTTCGTCGTGTGTGCATTGACATGGAGGCCGATGCCTGCAGTGGCTCGTTCCAGATTATGTAGCAGGGTTTCGGCTCGGGAAGGTGCATTTGCCCGAAGCGTTATATTATCGGCGTAGTCCGTGTCGGTAATTGTTTTTTCGAGATACATTCTGCTTCTTTCTTTTGTTAACTAAAATACACATCATCATGATGTCGTGTCGCTAGCACGGTTATCCCTAACCTTCTCTCGCTACTTCTCCTTATCGTTCATCGCCTCTGGTAGGTCTTCAGGGCTACATCCCGTATCCTTACATAGCTGCTGAATGTATGTTCGTGCTGGTCGTCCTGCTTTTGCCCGGCCATATGTGGGGGTCCATAGGAGTACATCACTTATGAGCTCGTCCCTGCTTCTCCAGCAGTGTCCTGCATGTCTGGTTTGTCTAATATTGATAGTTTCCGTGATGGGAGGCAGGTGGCCGTATAGTTGGTGCCTTGTGGGGTGTTGCCGCCAGGACTTATGGGAATAATTTCTATCTAGATTTAATGTTGGGAGCTCGTGATGTAACATTTATTGCTTTAAGGAATAGAATTAATCACGGTGACCCGAGTTCAAATCCTGAATGAGTCCGTGTGCATATCGCCTACGGCTCTTACACTTAGGAAACGTATGAATCCAATAATTCTCCCACCATGGTTAAATAATTGGGCAGACTAGTTTCTTCAACCCTGGTATGTCAACGAACTTAGGAAAAAGAAAACGTTGAATTTGAATCAATTTTACTTTTAAAAAATGACCTTGTGTCGCATTCTACTCTTGTAAGAGGGGTTGGGTAAATACAGAGCGCCCCCAAACATTTGTCAGGTCAATAATTTTGGCAATTCTTGTTGAAATAACATCAAATTTTCACAGTATATCAAGAAACTTATTAAGATTTTACATCTAATGGAAGAGGACAGTACGTGCTTATCTCAATGAGAATCTGACTGAGAGATGGATTGGGTGTGGTGGATATAAAATGGCCGCCGTGGTCACCCTGTGATTTATTTTCGTGAGGATATGTGAAGAGACTAGACTATGCCCACCACACTCTTCCTGCTAGCATTTATGAACTGAAGTAGAGAATCACTTCTGCACTGGATAATGTTACCGGAGATATGCTACAGCGTATTTGGCAAAACTTAACTACCGATCTGACGTGTGCCGTGTCACAGGCGGTGCAAATATTAAACACTTATGTAATCAGCCCCAAAATAAACGCCCAATGTTCAACACCAAAACTCTTCAATTTCATTGAGCTAGACTAAGTTTTCAAGATAATTGCTTTTAAAATGTTGTCAAATTTTGGGGGGACACCCTGTATATACCATTTTTATCAAATATATATATATATATATAGATAGATATTAGGTTTGCATCTTTAATAACAAAATGAGTTCATCATTATTAACTTTGAACTCTCAGAATTTAAATTCAGCAGTGTTCAGTCAATTGCGTTTAGAATTTGTCGATTGCATTCTTTCTAAAATGGTAATATCCCACCAAATAGCTTGTGCTGGGTATGACGTTAAACGGCATCCGGTGGAGCAACTCCAGTTTTTGCTTCTATAGTCTACTGTGTAATACCTTTGATTATATTACTCCCTGACTAAATGACACAAACAGTTAGGACCTGTTAGTTTAATCTATTATTCAGGTAGGTTCGTTTGATAATAATTACAATATTCAGACTATTGTCTTCATAATCTTTGTAACGCTCACAAAGGTTCGGCCGATACGCCCTTCGGCCTTCTTCAGGTATATGATGTCAAACTTGGAAACCTATACTGAACTTTGAACAAATTCAATGGGGTAGATTGTTCAATTTCCGTTACCATGACTGGGTACAATTGTTAAGCCAAAGTAGGTAATTTTTGTTACTTTTCCGGTTGGTGGGATTGAACCTGGGACTTCCAGAAGATTTCACTCAGAAAAATTTCAGATCAACACTTTATCCACTTCACCATATGTCCTGTTTCATCTAAGAAATTTCAAGCTTTATCTCATAAATCTAGTGAAATTAGTAGAATATTTAAACACATATAAGAATGGGCAAATTATTTATATTAAGAATAGTTGATTAAAGCTATAATTGTTTATAAGTGATTGTTATTATTACTTACTTGAAACCATATAACGGCTTCGGAATTATTTGAGTTAAGATTAGTTACTAAAAGCTATTATATTTTCAAATAATTACCTTTTATAACTAACACCTTATAATGATTTGAAAACAAAAGAAAACAAAAGAATACAATTCTGGTATTTAATGATCCAACAATGGTTTACATGCCTTTAAAACAAATCAAGCCACCATTCTGCTGAATAAGTTGGGACCTTTGAAATTGTTTTCAGCTATGTGTGTCACGACAAATGGTACGATCAAATTCGTAACTGAAGAGATGTAAACATTTACGTCTAAACAAATTTACGAAGAAACCCATTAAGAGGTGGACACGCTATTGTGCAATTATTAGACGGATGCAAGAAACGATGGGAAAATCTCCTAAATTGGCGCAACTTTATATGTATGCATTAGTTTTTTTTATATATATTTAATAGCATAAATACTTCTCTCTCTCTCTCTCTATATATATATATATATATTTATTATTATACAATAATTCTATTCCATATATTAGGAACGCTCTCCAAATTATACTGCATTTGGTCTGCCACAAACCCACCAAGTGAGATTGTAACAACCATACACTATATATATATATATATATATATATATATATATATATATATATATATAAGTAAATAATGGAGTTTAATCCGACAATATATAATGAAAAATTGATAACAAGGTAATTCAAGAAGAAGGAGAGATTTATTGAGAAGCAAAGTCGACACTATTGCGTTTCGGTTCTAATGAACCATCATCAGGACTATGAGGAAGGATATTAGTGATGTTAAATCAACGATAAATGATTAAAAGTGCAAGATACAAAAACCTTGGGAAATTCCCTTTAGGTTTTTGTATTTTGCACTTTTGAACATCCATCGTTAATTTAACATCACACATATCATCCCTCATAGTCTTGATGGTGGTTATTAGAACTGAAACGCTATAGTATCGACTTTGCTTCTCAATAAATCTCTCCTTCTACTTGGATTACCTCGTTATCAATTTTTCTTTATATATATATATATATATATATATATCCCCAACCGTACGGCTATCAACCTTCCATCACAAGAACTATCCAAGTTAGACGAACCAGATATGCAGGACACTGCTGGAGAAGCAGGGACGAGCTCATAAGTGATGTACTCCTGTGGACTCCCACTTATGGCCGAGCAAAAGCAGGATGACCTGCTCGAACATACATACAGCAGCTCTGTGAGGATATGGGATGTAGCCCTGAAGACCTGCCCGTGGCGATGAACGATAGGGAGTTTTGGCCAGAGAGGGCCAAGGATATGATGACATGATGATGATGATGATGATGATATGTTGTTGCTGTAGCCCTGTCGGATGAGTCTGAAGAATATAACGATTGCATCTTTGCAGAGAGTTAAGAACCAACGATTGAGTGTACTGGATATAACATTAAACCATCTGATGGAGATTTGGGTAATGTTGAGAGACCCTTTCAATGACATTGCAACCAGACCCAATCTGACCAAGAGAGGTAACACCTGATAGGTTCTTATCTATGGGTCAAATACAAATTCTATGTGCAAACAAACGAATAATGTTATAAATGTGTACAAAAATGCTCAGACTTGTTTAAGAATATCATTTGCAACATGTGTTTACAAATCATATATATATATATATGTGTGTGTGTGTGTGTGTGTGTGTGTGTGTGTGTGTGTGTGTGTGTGTGTGTGTGTGTGTGTGTGTGTGATATATGAGTGTAAAAAGAATTTTGCATTAAAAAATCTACAATTCTAGATATGCCACGAAACATGTAAGAATAATTTGCTGATACAGACCCATGTTGTCGAACAGGGATCTCAAGGCAACAAACACAACAGTTGAAATGAATTGTGCTCTTGAAATCATGTGACAAAGAATAGTAAATATACAAATCAGTCGAAGAGAAGTCGGGTAGCATTGTATTTTACAGTGCAGTGAAGTATTACGTATCCAGTCTTTACTCGATTCAGTCATTGTAGTATTGTATTCCGGAGTTGCATTGTAGAGTAGTATAGTATTACGTATGTAGTCATCATCATCATCATCATCATGTGGTGCTGGTAGCACGGATATCCCTGACCCTCTTTCGCCACTTTTCCCTATCAAGCAGGTCTTCTGGACAACATCCCGTATCCTCACATAGTTGCTGAATGTATGTTCGTGCTGGTCGTCCTGCTTTTGCACGGCCATGTGTTGGGGTCCATAAGAGTACATCACTTATGAGCTGTCCTGCATGTTTGGTTCGTCTAACTTGAATAGTTTTCGTGATAGGAGGCAGGTGGCCGCACATTTGGTGTCTTGTGGGGTGTTGCCTCCAGGACTTGTTCAGGATTACTCGCAGCATTCTTGTGTAATTGCCGTCTAGCTTCTTCCCTAGCCGTTTTGTTCGAGTCCATGTAGTGCATCCATATAGCAGTATCGATGCGACCGCTGCCTGGAAGAAAGTGCGTTTCATTTTATCGGTTAAGTCTGATTTCCATATAATCGATAGCATTGATAGCAGTCCATGCTTTCGTTAACCTCGTGTCGATGTCCTTTTCGGTTGATGCGACGCTGCTTCCTAGGTAAGTGAATTTGTCTACTAGTTTAAGTGGGGTTCCTTCTAGAGTGGAGATGTCCCCCGTTTGATTATAACGTATCTAGTAATTATTCAGTATTCTATCTAAAATTGTAAGAGAGTAAAAATTTATAAAGAGTCGGTGAAGATTCACGCCCTGAACGAAACATTATTTAAAAAAAACCAAAAAAAAAACCCATACCACTTGTAACTGCTAATAAATGAATATTTTCTCAATGGAAATTGCTAAGAAAGAAACGTTGTATACCAAGCCAAACTATATTCTAAAGGAAACAAAATGAAAAATATATAGGATTATCAGAAGTCCTTTGGAAACAGAGGAGTTAGACACAAAAAAAAAAAAACATCTTTCAACAATAAACATATTTCCTAGATAAATAGAGAACCTTAAACAACTAAAAACAATTCCGTAAAAATAAACCAGAGAGTAAGAAAACTAGCAGTAGCTTACAATAACATTTCAAAACATCTTTGCCGAGAAGGGAAAAAAAAAGCCATAATCACCTCCGCAGAACAAAAGAAACTTATTAATAAATGATCAGAACTTACATCCGAACGTCCGCATGAAAGCAAGTTCGCTTATATTGCCGTTTGAAAATTAATGACTCTTAAGACTGAACAAATATAGCGATAAATATATAAAATAAATCAATAAAGATAAACAAGATGCAATCAGGATATAGGAATGGAATTTGTGTTTGAAAATTGTACCATGCTGATAATGAAACAAGGAATAATAGAAACAACGGAAGAAATAGCAGTACATAATCAGGAAATCATTAAAACTCTTGGAGAAAAGGAAAACTACAAGAACCTGGGAATATTGGAAGCGGGCACAATTAAACAGTGATAAAATAAAAAGTCAGGAAAGATTAATTTCGAAGAACACGAAACCAGGTTGAGCATTAGAAACCTTATCAAACGAATAAATCTCAGGGCATTTCCCAATGAATATTTTTAAAAAGTACAAGGGAGAAACTCCGAATAATAGACAAGAGGGCAAGGAAATTAATGACGATGTGAAAGGTTATACATCCGAAAGATAGATACAATATAGAATATATGTATCAAGAAAAGAAGTAGGAAGAGGATTGATGATTACGTAGATGCAACAATCCAAGGAATTCAGGAATAAGTAAAAAAGAGCAAATAAATACTAATTATTGTGACCAGTAACATCAATGTTAACATCAACACAGAAAAAAAATCTAGAAAACAAAAACGAGAAGAAAAACAACTGTATGGATACTTCAAGCGACAAATTGATGAGTTTTTTATGAGGTGACAATGACTTGGCGATGAAGGGAGAAACTGAATATTTTTGAATAGCAGCAAGAAAAAATTAATTATAATGCCATTAGAACAAATTATTTCAAGGCAAAATATAATACGTTACAGGTTACCATGTGTAGATTATATGGGGAAAGATATGAAATGCGTCATGTAATTTATGTGGAGAGATATATAAAACGGTTATGTTGGTTATGTGGAGAAAGATATGAAACGGTTTATCATATGATAATAGAATGCAGTAAACTGGCATCAGAAGAGTACAAGACTTGGCACGACTGCGTGGGAAATGTGATCCTCCAGGAATTCTGCAAGAGATTAAAATTTGAAATTGCTATCAAAGAGTAAACGCACAAACTATAATCTGTCGAAGAATAAGACCGGCATTAAATTATCTGTGATTTTGAAATACAAACAGATCCCACTATATCGGCAAGAAGTCCAAATCTAACGTTAATTAACAAGAAAAAAATTCCTCCAGTGTTGCATAGCATTTGCACGACCAATCTACGGTTCATGTCTTAATTTAAGTCCAACCCTAAGACTCATACATTTTGCATTCTAGTGGACCAAAGAGTAAAATAAAAGAATGCGAAAATATAAACAAGTACTTTGATCATACTAAAAAGCTAAAAAACCGTGGAACATAAAGGTAACCAAGTGACCAAAAGTAGTTGGCGTACCAAGAATAGTTCCAAAAGGCTTGGGAACAACACTTGAGGAATTAGAGATCAAAATAAGGATCGAGACTATACACAATACGCTATTGTTAAGTTACTTACCTGGCTTTATCTGTGCCGTCAGTCATTCGTGCCGGATAGGGTATAGAAATCAATGGCAGATTCGAGGCCGAAAGGCACTCAGTTTCGGCTGGGCCACCTCCGGGTGGGCCACCTCCGGGTGGGCGAGCTGCAACATTGACACCTTTGTCCCCTATGTATAGCACTAGACCTTGCTGTCTAGTTCAAGCTATGAACAGGCATCCGTGCCCGGACCCAGATTTGGGTGCGTGAAACTGCTTGGTTTATAAGACCCACATTGCATTTAGTGGGTCAATGAGCAGCAAAGACCAGCAAGGTTCAACCCTTGGCTCGTGCCTGACCTTCCTTTCCCATAAATCCCCACTATAATCATTGACCTTGTGATAGGTCCTGTTAAGATTGGCTGGAATACTCAGGAGAGTCCTGGAGACTTGAGAAAACTTGCTGTGACTCAGACTCCATTGAAAGACTACAGTCAACGCTCGCATGATAAACATGCAATGAGGGAAATTTTATGAAGGAATAAAAATGCTAGGAAATAAATTAAACATAACTCATATAACAACGAACAAATTATATTATCTCTGCTTTAAATGCGAAAAGACTTAAACTGTAATTCCAAATAGCAGTTGAACCATGCAAAAGGAGGTAAAAGATGCTAATACTTTTGGAATTTATTTGAGTTTTAAAACCAAAAGTTCTATTACGTTCACTTTCGGGCAAATACCCTTGGGAAAGGTATGAACCCCTTTATCCTCCCAGCTATGGGTTAAATAGTACCACTACTGTTCTTCTAGGAGAATGACTTTGGCATTAAATAACCCACAAAGGTTGATATGACATTAAACAAACAAACTAAACCAAAAACAAAACCAAAAGTTTGAGTAAGGTTAGAATAAATGGGGAATTTCGTGTTAGATGATGAAATAGAGAAAAAGAAAAGGGAACGGAATAACTGAATGTCCCTCCCCACCGCAAAGCGCCAGAAAACACGTGTGTAACTGTATAAAAGAGAAAAGAATTGGAACCCCCAGGCGATAATAGAATGAACAGACTCACATAAAATAAAAGCGACGACCAAAAAAAAATCAAATCCTTTCTACCTTTGGCAGAGGTCAAATGACAGTCTTTTTAATGTCATTTACTATATTTTCATTTTAGAATGCATGAAAGATTTTTTTTTGTAAAATAACTGCGGTATATTATATGTGCTTTAAATGCAAAATGATTATTTGACCTTGCATAAAATGGCACATTTGCCTTTATGGTATTAATTCATCTTATTTTAAGGCATTTGTTATCTTTTGTGTGATTATTTTCGTAACCAGGAAAAAAATATTGTTTTCAAATTCATCTGTGTAGAAAGTCGGATACGATTTCTGCTCTTCAACCGGATCTTCGTGGCGTTCTCAACTTGGCCTTAAAATGGGGGATCACTTTTCAGTGTCTACGTCACCGCAAATTGACCCCCTTCCTTTTCAGCGGTCTAACGGATTTAAATTCGTATAGTTTGTAAACTTTAATTCCACGTAGCAGTTGAAACATGTAAAAGAAGTAAAAGATGCTTATAATTTGGAATTTATTAGAGTTTGAAAACATAATTTGACGTAAAAATAGAATGCCACCAAAGATGCTATGAACCATAGATAAGAACTCTGAGAAAATTTAAGAAAAAGTATTGTGGGCATTTTTTCTGGAAAGCCATGGGAAGCAGGATGGTGGACGTAAAGGCGGAAAACCCCAATGACGAGTTAACGTCATATCTAACCAGGTTCTGGCCATACGAATCCTACGGGACAACGGCCTGGATCAAATAGTTCGATCTGGGTACTACTGCTGCTCATCTGTTTGTGTGGATTCTATAGCTGAGAATAAAAATTCAGCCATCGAAAGATTAGCATGATTCACAGTCAAACCACTTGTCCAAACGGCATCGCTCTTCGTGTTGGTAAAAAAGGGGCGCGTTTTGCTGAGGTTGCAGCCCAGTGTTAAAAAATCAGCTACAGAGCTTAAACTAAACCAAAAACTACTAAAATGCAAAGGTACAATATAAATAGCGACATTCAAAGTTAGAACATTAAATAGAATAGGCCAACTCCCGGAGCTGACAGTTGCTGCGATAGATCATAACATAGACTTAATATGCATACAAGAACACATATACATTCATAGTGAAGATATCAAATACCACAATACCGGCAATAGATGGATGTTTATATGTGCATGTGCATCTGCATCTGCATGTAAAAACCCTGTCAAAGCCACGATAAGGGGTGTAGGTGTGCTCATCGGACCACACACCCTAAAATTATTAAATAGCATCGAGAAAATATAACGGGGGATGATGGTAGTTACTTTTAATGGCAACCTCAGCGCAACAATCATCTCCTGTTACAGCCCTACCAATGTTAGTGAAGAAACAGACCTCAAAACCTTCTACAACGAGCTATCCTCCCTTATTTGATGCATCCCGAAACACAACGTTCTAATCATCAAATTGGTAAAAACGTAAACCATAAATTCAGCTTACACAACTCGTCAAATACAAATGGGGAGTATCTAACAGATTTTACGATAGAAAATAGATGAATATGCCTCAATACTAAATTTTAGAAAAGAAAGGGAAAACCATGGACTTACAAAATAATACAAAAGCACAGATGAACTTCGACTTTATAAATAAGAAATGAAATAATAACGTATTGAATTACTATATGACAAAACCTGGCTCCTTGAATACATCAACTTCTTTAAACCATTTCAAGTCTTGGCCAGTAATTCATCTAGTGGTTCCGATAGGGGTATCACATTCCTTCATGGCTACAAGAAATACAATCAAGGGAGTGAGAAAAAAGAACAAAGAACAAACGAACAATAGGGGCTTGGGTCAGCTCCAGTGCAAGAAGTGGATTTATGTAACAATGCATTCCCTGTGCATATGTAGACTATCACTGGCGTGTAGTTTTTGCGTAATTTCCACAAGCCACGAAGAATGCTGACTCATTTTGACTGGTCTTCCCTCACTGATCCTGGACCCTATCTCATGCCGACTGGTCTCTGCTGCTGTCCGTTGTCGACTGCCCTTCTGCGTCTCCCTTCGCCAACTGCCTTCTCTCTGGGTTCCTTTGTCCAACTCTGACTTGCGTTCCCTTGCTTACTTCCGGTCGCGTCGATATCTCGAGCTCAGGCCTTTGTTTGGTTTGGCGCCAAAACAGACAAAGGGATCATGTGCTTAGTGGACCACCCACATAGTGTCACAATTAGGCTTATTCGTCGTTCGAGGATGTGTCTTTCGATCACCGAATTGACACTGTAAAGATACGACTAAGCAGCCCGAACAACAACCGTACACTATGACATGTTGCTGCTTAAACAACAGGGATATTAGAGATAATATACGTTAATACTAAGAAACAAATTCGACGCACTTCAGGAGATATCAGAAATACCTACTCCGAATGACGAATATGAGAACATCGTCAATGAACACTAAGAAGCGGGAGCTGAATGCATACCGATTAAACAAAGAGCTAAAACTTGAGTTCCATTGGAGACATGAGCGGGTAGAAAAAAAAAACGCTGTCAATTTCAATCAGAGAAACCTAACTAATAACAATGCTCAGAAACTTAAAAAGGCACAAAATGAATAAACTAACATATACCTAAAAGAACAAAGATAATACATAAAAAATCAGATCAATAAGATTAGAGGCTCGGTTGAAGTTAGACAATCTAAGATACCATTGCAGACGGTAAACGAAGTGAGCAGAAGGAAGAGCACTGTGAAAGTTAAACTGAAAGCTGACAGCCAATAAGAACGAACACACCTGTGGAAATAACATTACGAGAATTTACACGTAAAACCTCCGAAAATTACGCTGGAACCACTCACGAAAATTATGAATAATCAACTAGAAATCAAACTAAGACAGTTTACGCAAGAAGAACTTGACACAGTACTATGGAAAATTAATCACAGGAAAGCAGCATGACTTGATCAAATACCCCAGAAGTATGAAGGACCAGGCAATTTGATGACATACTGCTCCGACACTGTAACGCCGTAAATAATCAAAACCCAATTGACAAAGGGATGCATCCAAACTTTCCCTAAGAAGGGTGACCTCGAAGTAGCCAAGAACTACCGAGGTATAACCCTTACATCCATATCAACCAAGATCTACAATGCTCTACTACGCAACCGCATAGAAACCAAAATTGAGAAGATACTTAGGAAGAACCAAAATGACTTTCGGAGAAATCGATCCATGACATCACAAATTTGACTATCCGTCGAATTCTCGAAGGTGTACGTGAAAAAAAACCTCGAAGCAACGATATTTTTGTCGACTTCTCCAAGGCCTTTGACTTCATACACAGAGGGAAGATGGAGCAAATACTTCTCGCCTACGGCCTCCCCAAAGAAACCGTCGCAGCCATAATGATTCTATATAAAAACACGAAAGTAAAAGTCCGCTTTCCAGATGGAGACACAGACTACTTCGACATAGTAGCAGGTGTGCTACAAGGAGACAAGGAGACTCATTAGTCTCATACCCGTTTATCATCTGCCTTGACTACGTGCTTAGAATGTCTTTGATTTAACGAAAGAAAACAGTTTCAAGCTGGCAAAGGAAAGAAGCAGAAGATACCTCGCAAAAACAATGACGAACGCGGACAACGCCGATGACATAGCGCTTCTGGCAAATACACCAGCCCAAGCCGAAACCCTGCTACATAATCTAGAACGAGTAGCTACTGGCATAGGCCTCCATGTCAATGCAGACAAGATTGAATAAGTGTGCTTTAATCAAAGAGGCGACATTTTCACACTAAATGGTAGTTCTCTGAAACTAGTGGACAAGTACATCTACCTCGAAAGCAGTATCTAATCATTCCAGAAAGACATTAACACACGACTTGCAAAGGTATGGACGGCTATCGATAGCCTATCGGTCATATGGAAGTCAGACCAGGACAATGAAATAAAACGCAGTTTTTCCAAGCAGTGGTCGTGTCGATACAGCTATATGGATGCACTATATTAACGCTAACGAAACGTATGGACAAAAATCTTGATGGCAATTACACAAGAATGCTGAGAGCAATATTAAACAATTCCTGGAGGCAGCACCCCACAAAGAAGCAGCTGCAGGGCTACCGAACAATCATCACAAAAACTATCAAAGTTAGACGAACCAGACATGCGGGGCAATGCTGGAGAAGTAAGGGTTAACTCATAATGGACATACTCCTGTGGACTCCTTCACATGGACTAACAAAGACAGGACGACCAGTTAGAACCTATATACAACAGCTCTGTGCCGATACATGATGTATCCTTGAAGACCTACCGGGAGCGATGGACGATAGAGACGGTTGGAGTGAGAGGGTCGGGGAGATCTGTGTTAGCAGTGCGACATGATGATGTCATCGTCATCATGTCGTGCAACTTGCACGGATATCCCTAACCTACTCTCGCCACTTTTCCCTATCGTTCATCGCCTCTGGCAAGTCTTCAGGGCTACATCCCGTATCCTCACAGAGCTGCTGTATGTATGTTTAAGCTGGTCGTCCTGCTTTTGCTCGGCCATATGTGGGGATCCATAGGAGTACATCACTTATGAGCTCGTCCTTGCTTCTCCAGCAGTGTTCTGTGTCTGGTTCGTCTTACTTGGATAGTTTTCGTGATGGGAGGCAGGTGGCCATATAGTTCGTGCTTTGTGGGATGTTGCCGCCAGGACTTGTTCAATATTTCCCTTAACATTCTTGTGTAATTACCGTCTAGCTTCTTCTCCAGCCGTTTTGTAAGAGTCCAAGTGGTGCATCCATACAGTAGTATCGACACAACCACTGCCTGGAAGAAACTGCGTTTCATTTTATCGGTCAGTTTTGATTTCCAAATGATCGATAGCTTATCGATAGCTGTCCATGCCTTCGTTAGCCGCGTGTCGATGTCTTTTTCGGTTGATGAGACACTGCTTACTAGGTAGTAATTTACGAAGCTCTTTGCTTCGATGTAGCACAAGGCCAAATGAATGGGGCACCCAATGAGACTCGAACTCACTCGTGTAGGTTTGCTAGACTAGTTTGCTAACCATTACACCACCAGAGGTGCCCAACTGCCTCCTAGGTAGATGAATTTGTCTATCAGTTTCAGAGAGGTTCCCTCTTGTGTGGAGATATCACCTGCTTGATGATGATGTAAGTAAGTCAATTACCCTTTTTTACCCAGTCTCATTACTTTTTAGACGAAACTCATAAATTAATTCATTGTTATAAATGTGTATTAGTTTTTCTTGGTAAATCTTTTAATGTGGTATGACGATACACTTTGAGTGTGTAAAGCGTTTAATAAATTTCTGTTTCGGGGCAAGCCTTTTTCATATCTGTTAAAATGTTTTCTATTCAAAGTTACTAGCTATTTTACTGTTTAGCTATTTCATAGATTATAAATTAGAACTTGTCCAGTCGGCTGGGCTGTAGAATACACTGACTGCAGCTCTGCAGAGGGGTAAGACCCCCCCCCTAACGAGTGTCCAGGATATGACACGAAAAAATCTGATGGTGAGGTTCAAGCAATGCTGGAGCTTTGGGGAATGTGGAGTACCCCTTCATTGCCATTTCTCCCAGGTCCACTCTGGCGGGGAGTGGTAGCACCTGATAGGGCCCTATCTATGGGTTAAATCGAACTAACAGCATACTTATGCTACACTGAATTGTTTGACTAAAGTGAATAGCTTAAAATAGAAATGTTTTTGACAATTAAACCGTACTTACATTTGAACTGCGTGCTTGTGCTTAACTGAATCGTTTGAAATAGAACTGTTTTTTTACATTTAAACTGTATTTACACTTAACTGAATTATTACATATAACTGCAACTATTTTTTGACATTGAAACTCTGTTTACACTAAACTAAATTGTTTAACTGTTCTGACATATAACTGTGTGTAAACAAAATCTGTACTTTTACAAAACTGAATTAGCTGAAGTAGAATTGCTTGACTGAACTGAATAGCTCGAAATAAGAATGTTTTTTACAATTAAACTGTACTTACATTTAAACTGCGTGCTTTTGCTAAACTGAATTGTTTTAAATTGAACTATTTTTGACACTGAAACTGTACTTACACTAAACTGAATTGTTATATATAGCTGAATAGTTTGAAATTAAATGTTTTTCACAATTAAACTGTGTACTCATGCTAAACCGAATTGTTTTAAATAGAAATGATTATTTACATAGAAATGGATTTGGCGTTAAATAATCTACAAAGGTTGATATGCCATAAGACCAAGCAAAAAAAATAAAAATAAAAATAAATAAATATAAATTAGAACGAAATACGTTCAGGTAAAAACAATATTTCATCCAGCTCTATAATTTTTCCTTTCCACCGTTTTCATTTCTTCTTTTTCAATTATTCATATGAAAAACTAAATGTTATTTTTTTCTAGTTTTTTCCTGTCTTTTAACCGGCTATTTGTCACAGTATTTATCTTTACAATAATCGATTTTAATTTCTAATAACTTTTTGAAGCAGACGACAATCTTATGTTTGATGGAGTCTGGTATCTTCATTTGTTTTGAAGATAAGTTCAAAAATATTGCGAAAAATAATAATCACTCTTTCGATGAAGAGACAGCCATTTGTTCATGTAGCATCAATCACAAGATTACAAATGGCGCCTAAACCATTTCAGATATCAGGATGTCTCTACTTGAACAGACATTTTTTTGCTATTCAGACTTTTATATTTACGTAAGTACATCAACAAAATCGTAGCCTAAAGATGAAAACAAATAATTTATTTACATAAATATTTTTTCAACGTTACCACATCCCTTGCCAATGTACGTAGTTCAGAGGTAAATAGAAATATTCCAAATACAGATTTTTCTCGCTAACCAGACATTTCCAACTTGTAAAATTGGCGCGCTTCATATTTTATAACAATGTAATTTCTTTAGTTGGTCTGGTTCAATAAGAATTCAAGCCGAAAATATCTAAATGTATGGTGAGAAATTCCGTGTTAGGCAATTGGAATTTCATATATATATATATATATATATATATATATATATATATATATATATATAATGTTGTCCACTATGTTTATGAATAAATAGGAATCAATATGGGGACAAAGCAAATGTTTAAATTGGGTATAGCCACAATCAAATGTACTTGAGTACTGTTAGTTGCTCGCGTATATGATTATTGGAACAAGTGTATTTGGTCTTATGATCACTATTCTAACACACACACACACACACACACACACACACACACACACACACACACACATATATATATATATATATATATAAGTTTGACGACAAAACTTCAGTTCAGCGTTTCCATTATAAATTTATTTCTGGTCGTTATGACCTTCTTCAGATTCAGTTTAATACATTAGTGCTTTGGTGATTACGTAGACTTCCCTATCTCATTTCAAGCTAGAAGAGATAAACCGCACCTTAACAAAAGAAACAGCTCATTTATTTATCAATGAAATCTATTTTTATATCAATATTTAAATATTCCCCTTTGTTTATTTTATTCTAAAGCATCATTAAGCACTCAACAGTTTTTAATTCACCTTGGATTACTAAAGCCTAGACTATTTTCCTTGGATTACACACACACACACACACACACACACACACACACACACACACACACACATATATATATATATATATATATATATATATATATATATATATACCAACCTCCCTTGCACCAGGAATAGAATGTGACACGTGGAAAATTACGATCTCTCTCTCTCTCTCTCTATATATATATATACATATCTAACAACCCTTCCGCTCGGGCAGGATAAGACACAAGGTCAATTTTTATGCGAATATTAACAGGTTTGAATTAGAGAGTTTTCCTTCTCCTAGACTAGTTGCCGCACCAAGGCTGACGAACTCAGTCTGCCCTACTTTTTTACTCATAGCTGGAGGGAGAATAACTGGATTCATACCTTTCCCAAGATTATTAGTGCTTTGTGAAATGCAATCAGTCTCGTCCAGGATTTGAACTCATATCACCGTGTCCATTTTCTAGGACGATAACCATTACACCATTGTCTCCTCATATATATATATATATATATATATATATGACTTGACGTAATTATTATGTTCTTAGGACATACATACGGGGACCCATGTTCAAAACCTGAACTACGCCGTTTGCATTAGATATGTTTACGCAAATACTCTTGGGAAAGATATGAATTCAACTATTCTACCTCCAGGTATGAATAAATAGGAAGGCCCACTGAGCTCTTAAGCCTTGGTATGGCATTCAGTCTAGGAGAAGGACAACTATGAATTCCAACCTGTTGAATGCTTCTTAGAAATTGAGAGTTTGCCGCATTCGGCTTGTCCAGAATAGTTGCTTATCGGAAGGTCAGTAAATGATTACATAAAACACTGGTCTACAAATTTGTTGAAAATAGGATCGAGAAGTGCAAAATTTCATGGATCAAAACCGAAAGTAATTTAAGAAATCTTTATCATTCCAGTTTGTCAAAAATACATTTTATCCAGTTAGAAGTTTAGATAAATAACCAATTTTTAAATCTAATTTTGAGTCTTCTTCAATTATGAACAATCAATAATATAGATTTATCTTCAACAAATTTAATGATACATTCTGTAAATCTACCCCAAACTTTCAACTTTATTTCTTTCGAGTAAAAACCCAACATCCTTTTCCTTCATGTTTGCAGTTAATTCTAACCTCGCTTAAATATTTTGAATTGAACTAAAATATCTGTTTTATATAAACATGCTCGAACTTCTAATTTTCTCCTGTTATGAAATTTTTCGTTGCATCCGCTCACGTATTAGTGTATTAGTATACTTTCTCTCCTACATATTGACTTACTCACACAGGGAGAATATTTTACATTCCAACAAATTTTATCTTTTCATACAAGAGTGGACTTTGTAACTTTTGTTTCTCGGCAAACTTTCACTAAAGTTAAAGAAATAAATTTATTGATCGGTGTTTTATTCTATCATGTACACACTTTTCTTCTACAAATTATTTGTGACTGATTTCCATGTATATATACACACAAATACTATACCCAAATTAATTTAATATCAAACCGAACGGCGCTACCTTGAAATAGGATGGACAGATTCAGGGTGACACATAAGTATAGAAATAAAAAAAAGTTAAACAAATGAATTTGAAACTTAGGTCACTTATGCTAAACATATACCTCCAAAATTATATGCTAGGTGTCCTGATAGTTGATATATAAATGTCCGTTGAATATAATTGTAAGTTAGAAAAGAATTTTCATTTAACAATTGTATGTTATGTCATCTTGGACATTATCATAATGGTTAGAGTGTTCGGTAATTGTCCTGGGTTCAATCCCAGGTCGAGTCAAACCAACGACTCAAAAAATGCTACCTTACTTAACACTCAGCATTATAAGGTAAGGATCAAGGGTAAAGTGGAGCAATCCAGGGAAAGGAGTTGCGTCCTCCCCTACACCTCGGTGTGGTAGCTATCGAAAAGGGAGCATTCTGGTCACCCTAGACAAGGTTCGCCAACTTTATTTACATATTACGTCAGCAGTTAATTTTTCATGACTTGTAGCAAATTAATTTCGAAAAAAAAAACTCTTTTAAAGATTTCTAAATTAATTTTTTTTGCAAAAATACAAAAAGAAAAGTTTTCTCCCTGTGATGGCCTTCGTCAAAACAATTTGAGAACAATTAAAAAAATAAATTACACAAAGGAAATATTCCTATTTTCTTTTTCACATTTGTGTTCATATGTATATATACTCGTGTATACACACACACACACACACACACACACACACACACTCATATATATATATATATATATATATATATATTTGATCGAACATTAAAAACATTTTTTGTGTACATATTTTTTTCTTAATCCTTTCGAATTACCGTATCGAACTTATAATATTCGGCGGGATTTGGTTGATAAACCTTCTATAATTAGTTATTTCTCAAGTACTTTCTGCT
Source organism: Sepioteuthis lessoniana (assembly GCA_963585895.1). NCBI lineage: Eukaryota > Metazoa > Mollusca > Cephalopoda > Myopsida > Loliginidae > Sepioteuthis > Sepioteuthis lessoniana. The sequence goes on along the minus strand of OY757925.1, from coordinate 75,827,137 downwards.
CAACCTTGGACCATCATCAGGGGAGGATGTATTATAAAAGTGATGTAACTTTTGTATGTACATTATTACTTTGTGACAATGAGCGTTTATATTGGTGTATTGTATAGCGTTTACTTTTCAAATTTGTTTCTATAGATAGCGTCAATAACAAAAGACATTTAAGTACATTAACACTGGTTTCAAAATTAATTCTATTGAGTTTGGGGTGTATATTCCTAATCAAACCTGACCGATAAAATGAAACGCAGTTTCTTCCAGGCAGCGGTCGTGTCGATACTGCTGTATGGATGTACCACTTGGACGCTAACAAAACGGCTGGAGAAGAAGCTAGACGGCAATTACACAAGAATGTTGAGAGCAATATTGAATAAGTCCTGGCGGCAACACCCAACAAAGCACCAACTATACAGCCACCTTCCTCCCATCTCTAAAACTATCAATGTTAGACGAACCAGACACACAGGACACAGCTGGAGAAGCAAAGATGAGCTCATAAGTGATGTACTCCTATGGACCCCCGCATATGGCCAAGCAAAGCAGGACGACCTGCCAGAGCATACATACAGCAGCTCTGTGTGGATACGGGATGTAGCCCTGAAAACCTGCCTGAGGCGATGAACGATAGGGAAAAGTGGTGAGAGAGGTTCATGGATATCCGTGCTGGCGGCACGACAGGTTGATGATGATAATTCCTATGTAATGCCTCGAGAATCTAGTTTTTGCTTGTCATTTTGTTGTTCTATTATTGTTGTGTTTTCGGTAAGAATTTTCCGAAATTCAGTCGTTGGGCCTGAATGTTGTTTCTAGATGTACTGTGGAACTAGTATCAGAAAGGTGTATGGTAAATTTTACTCGATAGGGTAGTTGAGGCTAAATTGACGTATATATTGTAGTTTTCAGAGATACAATTATAGAATGCAGAGCTTTCGCTGTCATCAGAAAGCGATTTTTCAAAGTAAATAGCTTAACCGCTCTGTTCGAGAACGTCAAGATAGATGAAGTTCTGTCCTTCTTGCGAGACAGGGTTGTACGAAAAAAATATGGTTAATCATGTGCAAACAAATGAAATCCTGCTTATAGAAAATTTTACCTATTTAGTATTCGTCCAGAAATCCTTAGTTGAATGTATATATATATAGACAGAATTTGGCTTTATATAACCTATAAAGGTTGATACGCCATAAAACACAAACAGACAAATAGAGATACAATCTCCTAAACGACATTTAGATTTATATATAACGTTAGGTTTTGCAGGAATTATTATTAATGACTAATTTGGAGGTTTTAAATTTATCATAGTATATGATAAGTTTCATTATTATTAGGATCAGTGGGGAGTATGTTTCTTTGAATCAATGTTTTTAATACATTTTCATCTAATTTATAATTGTTGTGCGTTTGGTTGCGGTAAAAAGTTTGATAAATCCTAGTGTGGTGTTTTTATTTTTATCTTATTGGCTAACATTTTTAATTATACGTTTGATTTGTTCATCAACGATATAGTTAGGAACACCATTATTGACGAGAGTTTGTTTTATTTTTTTAAATTTCTTTATGAAATATTGTTTTGGAGTGTTCTATACTCATACATGATCTACGAACTTCAATGAACGAACGGAACACGTCTTTATAAAAATATCTCTCATTTTATTCTCGAAAGGGGCGCACAGTTTGTTGTTGGTTTGAGAGATAGATGGAGAGACATATACACAGAGACGGGACTTCTTCTTGCCCCATATCTTCTTCCTGGAGCCAAGGGGTGCCAACGCTTGCACTCCTTTGCAAGCCGTATCATCAGAGACGACCTATCGCCTCTGGCTGCGTTTCCCTCGCTCGACTCTCAATTCTCTGCCTTCTGTCTAAATCTGACCACGTGGTTCTCATCACGTGGTCTCCTTCCGGTTACACAGCTGTTGGAACTGACTGCCAGGACGTGCTTCCATCCCCCTGTTTACTAATCTCAACGTGACAGCTTGTCAAAGTACACGGGGTCACTAGGAACGAACCGAAAATCCATTTCATATGATATATAACAGGAGGAGGACATGAATTTTGTATCGGATATTATGTTTTTAGTAATTGCTTTTTTTTATATCGGAAGTGGCATTCACTTTTAAAGATAAGGGTACAGGAATTATTATTAGAGGATTTTTTTGCAAGTGGAGGTATTGAAGTTATTATGATTATTGTAGTTAGTATATATCTAAATAAACGGCGTAGAAAGAGCTCTAGTCCACTGACAAAACCGTTGTGAAGATTATCCTTCTTGGAAAAGTTGATTCTGAAATCAAAACTTGAGTCGGAAGCAAAAGTATCAATACTCTTCACATCTGTAGGTGTCCTTTAACAGGAAAAATCTGAGAGAATGTTCTCTGGGATGAAACATAGGGTTTGCATAGTCAACAATTATCTTGTTATGTTTGTTGATGGGCCATAGCCATGTAGACCAAGAGTGTGTCATAAGTGTCATACAAACATATGTTGCTATAGACCAACGACGCACATGTCTGACTACCAAATAATCTTTCGTATCTTGTATATTTTTGACAAGTTGAATCAGTTATAAATTAGGATTTTTGAAATGTAACTTGACAGTTATCAACAGTCGAGATATTAAACATATTATGTAGGTATTTAATGATTAGCATATTTGCCAATGGTCCGGGAGACCAGGGTTCAATCGCAGATCGAGTTATATGAAAGACTACAAAAATGGTACTCGATGCGGCCTAGCTTAACACTCAGCGTTTTAAGGTATAGATCAAAGGTAAGTGAACCAATCCAGAGAAAGAAGTAGCATCCTCCCCTACACATCAATGTAGTTGCTATTGAATTGTGAGCCACCGAGTCATCCTCACGATCGGTCGGCCAACTGTATATACAAATATATATGGCAAAAATTGAGACATTTTACGCCATTTCTAAATTGATCTGCTTTAAATTTAAGAGCCGATAAGTGAAGTTGTTGAAGAACCAAAGGTTGGTTGTTTATTTTAGTGGCATACGAACATTAGTGGATTATTTAATGCTAAAGCCATCACGTAGAAGAAGAACAGTGGTAATAATTAACTCTAGCAATGGGAAATAATAGGGGTTACATTGTTTCTTTGGTATTAATTCAAAAGTGAACGTAATAGCGTGGATGGAGTTCAAACTCACTTACTGTGATGTCACAGTCTAGCATGTTATCCACTCTATTACGTAGGGGTGTCCACGTGGTGTAATGGTTAAAGCGTGGGCCGGCGGAATGGTAGTAAACGAGTTCGAATTCCAGTCACGCTATTACGTTCGCTTTCGGACAAATACCCTTGGGAAAGGTATGAACCCTCTTATCCTCCCTGCTATGGGCTAAATAGTACCACTACTGTTCTTTTAGGAGAATGGCTTCGGCATTAAATTACCTACAAAGGTTGATATGCCATTAAACAAAGAAAGCAAACCAAAACAAACCTGTTTTTGTCAGGTTGACAGACTTAAAAGAAGATATCAGAGGAACACAGACCCTTCTTGAATGAAATTTGCATTATCGATTGGGATACACACTGGTGAATGAGTCGTTTGAAAGAAGAGGTACATATTATGTGTTCGTCTGGCTTTGGCATCAAATAACACACAAAGGTTGATATGCCATTAAAAAGCAATGATTCCAAACCAAACCAAACCACTCTATCAAGGGGAGTACTCTCTGTACCATAGCATCAGCTATTCATTTAAGGAGAAAGATTCACATAGAGTGCTCTGTGGCATTTGGGTCTTTCCTTTTTCGTGTTAGTTAATAAAGCACACTTGTAAATATCAAAGCTGAATGTATATTCAGAAAATCTAATATGAACTGGGTGTTTTTCTATGTTTTCAAGGTCAATATTGATCAATTGATTTTCTTCTGTGTTCCTGGTTCGAATCATCGTCGTCCCTGCTATTGTTGTAAGTTTCTTTGCAATCTAATCCTGTCAGCATTGTCTCCATAATCTGCTAAAGTATTGCTGGCGTCACCGTAATGCCACATGAGTACGGGGGATTTTGAACTTGTAAAATCCTCATTGAAAGCGTTTTTTTTTTACTTTCTTCTCGATTTCTTCTTGAAGGTAAGCATCTGATAAATCAATTTCAGGAATAATTGACCTGCATTTACCTTAGCCAGCGCATCTCCTATTGGTAATGGATATTTATTGTTCAGTAAAATCGCAGGCAATTCTATATATAAAAAAAGGGAGCTATAAGGTCAGATGAACTCACACTGCGAACCTCCGAGAAGTTGCGAGAAAAGGTTTTATAAAAATACACCGGTTAAGGAAGTTAAGCCCAGCTAAGTATTGACTTATCCTTGTATGGTTTTTGTTTGATGAAGTGGAGATTTGTGCAATTTTTGGTTCACTTTCTTTCCTCTGTAGACGCTTCTGCCTTCTTTTAGTGCATTTATTGTAAAATTACATATGTGTCTTCCCTCCTTTTGATTCAAACGGCATGTAAACCTGTGTCGGGTAATTCTATGCCAAATTAATAGGTTATCCAAACGTTGTACTATTATATTTACTGTTTTTGTAGTTATTTCTTGAGATTTCTTTTTGTGCACAGTGAAGTGATCTCAGATATACTTATCAAATACCCCTAATTTATACATAATTTTATGATTTCAAGTAAAAATTCTTATCTAATAATAAGAATAATAATGATATGCACAAACCAGAATCTGTCCTGGAAAAATGAGACATACAAATTCCTCTGAGATTTTAACATACAAATGGATCACCTAATCTCGGCCAGACGACCAGATATTGTAAATATTTACAAAAAAAGAGAACTTGCATAATTGTGGACTTTACAATCCCGGCTGACCACAGAGTAAAATTGAAAGAAAAGGAAAAGAAGGATAAGCACCTCGACCTTGTTAGGAAATTGTAAAAAAACTGACGATTAAACCAATTGTATTTGGTACTCTTGGTACAGTCACTAAAGGATTAATTGGAGGACACGGAAATAAGAGGACTAGAGGAGACTATCCAAACTACTTATTATTGAGATCGGCCAAAATACTGAGAAGAGTCCTGGAGACATGAGGAGACTTGCTGTCACTCAAATTCCAGTGAAAGACCAGCAGCTAACGCTGATGTAAACAAAATCTCCTCTCTAGGAGTAAATAATAATTATGATTACTATCTAATAATTTATACACAATTATATCCTTTTAAGTAATTATTTCTTTTTAATTCTGTGAACACAGCATAGTTTCTCGTAAGTAAGTCGTTGTCGAGGGTGACCTGAAGGCTCCTTTTTCAATAGCTACTACACCAAGGTGTCGGGGAGGGCGCCACTCGTTTCCCTGGATTATTCCTCTTTACTCTTGATCTGTACCTTAAATTGCTGAGTGTTAAGCAAGGAGGCATCAAGTACCAATTTTTGAGTTTTTGGTATTACTCGACCTGGGTTTGAACCCTTGTCTCCCGAGCCATCGTCGAACACTCTAACCATCATGCCTATGTCCGTATGAATTATACCTTCAAGTAAGAATTATACCTTCAACTAATTTATATACACTTATTTGGTTTATGTAACTAAATATAATAATCTTTAAGAAACAATTATATCTTCAAGCAACAATTCTTTATACAACTAATTTAGACACAGTTAAATGATATCAAGTATTCATGTCTAATATTAAAAATGATTCATATCATATTTATCAACCCCTCCGCTCGGGCAGGATATGACACAAGATCAATTTTTAAGCGGAGTTTAACAGGTTTCAATTCAGAGTTGTCCTTCTCCTAGACTAGTTGCCTCACCAAGGCTGAAAAACCTAGTCTACCCTACTATTTATCCTTAGCTGGAGGGAGAATAATTGGATTCATACCTTTCCCAAGGATATTAGTGCTATGTGAAATGTAATCAGTCTCGTCCAGGATTTGAACTCTTATTGTCGTGACCATTTCCTACGACGGTAACCATTACACCACGGGTACCTCACAAACATGAATAATTTATATTGATAATTTATACTTAGTTTTATTGTTTCAGGTAAAAATTTCTATTCAGTGAGTATCATTTGTTTGCATTCAGTTTTATAGTATCTCTGTGGACTACTGATAGAGATCTTGCCATGAATTTGACTGTTTGCTTGCAACAGCCAATTAGATGCTTGGTAGAGTGGTCTACACACGTCCAAAATCAATAATAGCTAAGTGATTTCTTGTAGTACAAAGTCAGTGAGTCTATCAGAGACTGATCTCTGATTGGGTCGGCTTATCGATGGGTAGTATAATATTGAAAGACCAGAAACTACACATTGACTCAAACAAAATACATCACTAGCGACTCCCTCTCGCACCCCAAATGTAGTAAGAGCATATATTCAAAGTAGACACAGAGAAATGATAGCAATGGGTAAAGTGTTCGCCAATGGTCCGGGAGACCAGGGTTCAATCCCAGGTCAAGTCATACCAAAGACTCAAAACATGGTACATGATACCGCCTTGCTTAACACTCAGCAATATAAGGAAAGGATCAAGGGTAAAGTGGAGCAATCCAGGGAATGGAGTAGCGTCCTCCCCTACATCTTGGTGTGGTAGCTATTGAAAAGGGATATTTAGGGTCACCCTCGACAAAGGTCGCCAACTTTACTTACTATTCGTATCTAATAATTCATAGAGAATTTTATAGTTTCAAGTAACTCTCTATTTAATGATAATCATTCTTTTGCATACATTTATATAGTTTCAAGTAAGTAATATTAATAATCTTTGAGAAACAATGATATCATCTTGTAACAATTTTTAATACGACAAATTTTGACAGCGTTAAAAGATATTAAGTATTTCTATCAAATACGAATAATTTTTTAACAGATCTATTTGACCCATAGATGTGATCTTTGATATATTCATATTTACCAACCCCTCCACTCGGGCAGGATTTGAACTCGTGTCGCTGTGTCCATTTCCTGCGACGATAACCATTACAGCACAGGCATCTCCGAGATCTTTGATATATTCATTCTGACATGAGAGTAATGACACTCTCCAGAACTCAAGAATTTGCGTTTTTCTACCAGAGGCCGTCAAGTGTCATACACAGGAAGTTCTTTTTGGGGAGTGGGAGAGATCTTTACTTACTAGTTGTATAAAGAATATTTGCTTAAGATATAATTGTTTCTAAAGAATTAGTGGGTAGAGTGTTTGCCAATGGTCCGGGAGACCTGGGTTCAATCCAAGGTCGCGTCATACCAAAGACTTTTAAAATGGTACTTGATACCTCCTTGCTTAACACTCTGCAATATAAAGTATGTATCAAGGGTAAAATGGAGCAATCCAGGGAAAGGAGTAGCACCCTCTCCTATACCTCGGTGTAGTAGCAGTTGAAAAAGAAGCCTTCGGGTCACCCTCGACTACGGTTGCCAACTTTCCTTACTTTAAACTAAATAATACAGTCAACGTATTCTAAGATCCACTAATCGAACCAATTCTATAAAATGTCAGTTCTATATTAATTCTATACAATGTCCTGTTTAATTCTCAGTCCTGTTGTCGTGATTTACAAAGCACTGTCTGTGTCACCTGCAGAAAGGTAAGACCCTACTCCTAAAAAAGGGTGTACAGAGTATGACACTTAACTGCATCTAATAGAGAGTCTTCAGTTCTGAAGTTCTATATATAATGGAATGCCCCTTCATAGCCATTACTCCCAGATCCACAGTTGCCTGGAGATGTATTACCTGTTAGGGTACGATGTATGGGTCAAATAGATCTATTAAGAAATTATTCCTATTCGATTGACCTGTATGAACAAACAAATCTCTGGTACAATTAAACAAAAAAAAGTAAATATGAATGTAAAATGACCTCACTTTTCTAATATCTAAGCATGAAATAAACCTTGACATTTTGAAATGCCGTTAAAATCAATCAGCTAAGCAATCTATGACCTTTTGCCTCTCTGGACAGTCGAACACATAATATGTACCTCTTCTTTCAAATGTCTCATTCACCAGTGTGTATCCCTATCGATAATGCCAATTTCATTCAAGAAGGGTCTGTGTTCCTCTGATATCTTCTCTTAGGTTTGTCAACCTGACAAAAACAGGTTTGGTTTGGTTTCTTTGTTTAATGGCATATCAACCATTGTAGGTCATGTCATGCCAAAGCCATTCTCCTAGAAGAACAGTAGTGGTACTATTTAACCCATAGCTGGGAGGGTAAAAGGGTTCATACCTTTCCCAAGGGTATTTGCCCGAAAGTGAACGTAATAGCGCGATAGTAATAGTACGAACTTGCATACAACGAATCCGCAGTCAACCGCTTTAACCATTACACCACGAGGACACCCCGGACTAAAACAAATCTTTGTATCGTATTTTAAATGTCTCATTACTTTCTAGAGGTTATAGTATATGTAGAAAACTATTTTCTTATTTCACAAGTTTGTTCTCATTTTGGTAGATTTTCTTTCCTTTTATTTTTCTTGGCATATGTTTGGATATATTAACTGAAGCAAAAAATCGAAAAAGCAGACGAAAACTATCTGAAAAAAACAGGCAATTTCTAAAAATTATTAAAATTACTGAGTGTTTTTTTTAATGATTTTTTTTTGTTGTTTAATCCGAAATCAGCCTACATAGCTGAACGTGAATACTGTCTTTTAAGATCTTGGCAGATGCAGTATGGCGACAGATGGCTTAGCTTTCTCCATAATCCACTAAAAGATTTCTTGAAGAGATTGTACGCGTTCGATGTTTCAATCTTATCCCCTTATCTTCTTTCGGGCAGGCGAGATATAAAAAAAAAAAGACAATAAATACGTAGAAATAAATTGAAATAAAATAAAATAAAATAACAATGACAATAATCCCTAATTTCAAGTCCTGTCGACGTTTGCTCGCACAAAAAGAGGCTGTGATTGCCTTTTTAAAACAATTTTATTCACAGATCGTTGGATCTTTGACGTGACTCTTCTGTTTGCTTCTCAAACAAAGAGATCGTGAGGTAATAAGAAAAGGCACACTCTAGTTGATCTCATGATCAACCTGAGTGGCAAGTTGGTTGCGCATTTCTTACTCGGTCCGATCTGTGTGGCTTATAAAACGCTGACTCTATCTCCGTGCGCTTTTCGCTTTATCAAACGCTTTTTAAAAGATTGTTTATCCTCATCTATTATATATATATATATATATATATATATATATATATATATATGTATGTATCCAGTCAGCTTTGCCCTCGCCTGAGAATTTAGAATTTATATAGGTTTTCCTATTTTTTTTCATGCACATATAGACTGTAATCCACTTTTGCTGTTTTGCAACCTCAAGTCAAATATCATCTGATGTGACGGAGAGTATAATAATATTCTCCGGCGAAATAAATTTATAATGACAATTTAACCAGGTTTGATTGGTTTTGTTTTTTGTTTTTTTTGTTTGTTTAATGGCATATCAACTCTTTTTAGGTTATTTAATGCCAAAGCCATTCTCCTAGAAGAACAGTAGTGGTGCTATTTAACCAATAGATGAGAGGATAAGGGGGTTCATACCTTTCCCAAGGGTATTTGCCCGAAAGTGAACGCAATAGCGCGACTGGAGTACGAACTCGCGTCCTACGATTCCGCAGTCCATCGCTTTAACCATTACACCTCGAGAGCCAGGTTTGAGTTTCTTTCTAATTGCACTCTATCTATCTATCTATGTGAAATAAACTCAACAAACCGTCATATGCCTATTATAAATTTATTTCAACTTTATTTTTTATTTCGGAGGTGCCCGTGGTGTCGTCGTAGGAAATGGACACGGCGACACGAGTTCAAATCCTGGACGATATGGACTGCATTTCATATAGCTCTAATACCCTTGGGAAAGGTAGGAATCCAGTTATTCTCCCTCCAGACTGGGTTCCTCCGCCTTGGTGAGGCAACTAGTCTAGAAGAAGGACAACTCTGAATTCAAACCTGTTAAACTCCGCTTAAAAATTGACCTTGTGTCATATCCTGCCCGAGCGGAGGGGTTGGTAAATATGATGAATTTATTTCACCTAATAAGAGCAACCAACATCTCCAGACAACCACCGTTGAGTAGAGAGGAAAAATTTTGATAAAAATATTTTTTCAATGGATTTTACTAGTGTAAAAAAAAATTAATAAATAAGAAAAAAAAGGGGCGGGGAAAGAAAAAAATAGGGCTAGAAGTTGGTGTCAAAACGGATGTAATGGAATCGTCTAGTGTAATGTATCTTTAATTATCTTTAAAGAATTAACATGACTCGCATAACCATCAGAAGCTAAAGTCCTGTCAATGAATTAACCTATTTTACTTATATATATATATATATATATATATATATATATATATATATATATAATTACAAGGTACTATTTGTGACCCCGGGTTTCATGCACTCAGCAATCATCGGACAGAGTGAGGCTATTAAAAAAAGGATTAATATGTTTAATTTATCTTCCAAAAGTGGGGGTTATTTGTGTGTGTGCCTAAGTTTGCGTGTTATAGAATATTAGAAAGTTTGTGTATGTTCTTTTGCTTAAAAGCTCTTATATATATATATATATATATATATATATATATATATATATATATATATATATATATATGAAGTGTACTCAGTGAATAAGGTGAATATTACATAAGGAAATGGCAATAGGAAGCCCTGTTTACTGTTATACCTTCTTTGAGGAAATCAATAGTGAAGGGTCCTTTCATGATCCTGAGAGATTGCTAGCATGACTTTCACAACTGACCGGGGCTCCCAGAACTTTTTCTTTACGGGAAACTCTGAGTGAACTGTCTCTTCGAGTCAGACTCGTCGTGCCAAAAAACATGTTTATCCAATTTGTATATGTGTGTTGACTAAAACAGGGTTTTCCGTGCACATCGCACATTCTTCTGGAAAGTTCACATGGTTTGCACTTCTCAGCCACCAAAAAAATGATGAAAGACTTCTGTTCACACGTGGAGTACTCTGTTTGATTTAGCGTCATTTAAAAGAAACATTTTTGTAGTATCAACTCAACTTTGATTTGAGCCAACTCCAAACAATACCGAGTTTACATTTAAGGAAAAATTCAATTAAAAATTCTCCTTAATTGTTGAATGACTCTCACTCTCTCTATCTATCTCTCTCATACACCCCGCCACATATATATATATAGAAAGAGATAGATAGATTGATAGAGAGAGAGAGAGAGAGAGAGAGAGAGAGAGAGAGAGAGAGAGAGAGAGAGAGAGTCAAATAGATTGACAGACAGGCAGACAGAGAAAGAGGAAGGGAAAGAGAAAGACAGAGAATTAAGAGGTGCTTATAGTGGAATGGTTATCATGTAAGAAAATTGACATTATGACACGAATTCAAATCCTGAACGAGGCTCTTTGCATTTCACTCTGCGCTATTACTCTAAGGGAAGGTAAGCATCCGACTATTCCCGCTGGAGATTTGGGCAAATAGTGGGGGAAAATGACCTCTTTAACTGGTCTAGAAGAAGGCAAACTCTTAATTAAAAGTTGATAACTCTTCTTAAAATTGATCTTTTATCACATCCCATTTGATTATTATAGAGGGATTGGTTTGGTTTGGTTTTATGGCACATCAACCATTGCAGGTTAGATAATGCCAAATCTATTTTATTCTTATAAGCAGTTCTATTTCATACAATTCTGTTTTGTATTAGTTTAGTTGTTTTTTTTACAAACAGTTAAATATCAAAACAGTTCTATTTCAAACAATTCAGTTTAGAATAAGTTCACTGTTTAGTTCTTTTTGGCCCATAGATAGGACCTTTCAGATGCTATCAGAGTGGACCTGGAAGCGATGCTAATGAAGGGGTACTCCGCATTAACCAAAGCTCCAGCATTACTCGAGCCTCACCATCTGATTATTTAGTGTCATCACAAAGACACTCGTTTTGTCTCACTCTTCTGCAGAGAAACAATCAGTGTATTGTACAACCGCAGCCGACTGGGTTACAAAGGAATTGGGTATATATATATATATATATATATTAGAAAGTATCGTATAATTTTTGTTTTAAATTCTACATTGCTTCTATTTTATATAGTTACATTGCGACCAGTAGATCTTAAGTTAAATGGTATACAAGAACACCAGGTTTAATATGATTGAACCGAAGGGTAGATCCGTTTCTGAGGATGTAAGTAAATAGTGAAAGTGTTCTTTCATTGTGTAATATTACCGGTTTCAAAAATACGACTACTGATACGAATACGTGAAACGTACATTGAATGTTCATACCCATATATATATATATATATATAGAATATAGGAATCTCGAAACACGACATTCACGAAATTGGTTCAGGTACGAAACTTTTTACAACATTTGAGTTAAAGGTTTTTCGACATGAGGAGAGAGAGACACAATCTTTCTATGCTGACTGCTTTTACATCGTCAGCTCTCAACCCAACCAATGCGCGGTGCCCGTAGCGCACACAGTCGTCTGGCCTCGCCCAGTTCTGAATCTCAACCTTCCCGTTCGGACGCAGGAACTCAACTCAATGCTTTTTCTTAAATCCCCAAATTCTCAGCCCACGCTTCCGGGCATGACATCATTCACTTCCATATCTGGGAATTTTATTTTGATATCTGTGAATGACGTACCCTCCCCGCACGCGCGTGAACACCTGCGTTAATGTTGCCCCTAACTAACTCATGCGCTAAGCGAAAGGTTGAAAGGTTTTATATATCTTGCCTTTCGGTTTAGTTAGGCTCTCAGCCTAACTAAACCGAAAGGCAAGATATATAAAACGAAATCCCTCGGCAAATTTATTATAATTTTTCTACGCAAATCAAAAAGAACACCAACCACAATTTCATTAAACATTGTTTACTTTTTTGTAGAATTATCTTAGAGAAGATTGAAAATGTAAAATCCTTGTTATATGGGATGAAAGTATAACATAAGTCCTGAATTTAATCTTTCTCTAGGCTTCTTTGAACCTTTCCTCTATCTTCATTGTTGGTATGTCTTAAGCTGCATTCGCCTAAGATTTCTGCATAAACTGTACCTGGTCCTGAGGCCTGTGTTCGTATGATCTAGTAAGGGAGTATTTCTTCATATTCATTACTCCTAGGTCCATTTTGATTTTGAGTAGTAGTACTCGTTAGGGACTAATCAACGGGTCAAATAGATCTGTTAAAATTATTCCATAGGACCGCATGCAAAGAAATATCTTATCAAACAGCACCTCAAACATTGTAAATATGATTATAGAGCAAACGTGATTTTCTCCTCTGTTTTCATAAAATAACACAAGACATGACATTAAATTCAATCAATTTCGGAAAAACAAATACCAAAAACAATCTTACATAACAGTTAACATGGATGATTCCAAAACGCTCTATGCAAATGAAAACTTACTTGTTGCGTATTTCCCAATAAACGGGAGGTTTTTGTCTCGTTTCTTTCGGAAATCCAACATTTTCACATATTTTTCCCCGTGCCAGACACGTTCTAATGACATTTGAATTATGGACGCTATGTGCACGTTTATGTATCTTTTCGTTGTATATTTCTCATTTGCTCCTGTCATCTCAGCAAGCATCCATCGCTATGTGAACTATGTTGATATCCAAGTCCTGATGATGGTTACTGAAACCGAAACGTTAACGTCGACTTTACATCATAATATATTCACCTATTTGGATTATGTTTTTTCTGCTGTCTTCATACTGTCAGATCTTATCCATATTTACTCTCATATATATATATATATATATATATATATATATATATATATATGTGTGTGTGTGTGTGTGCGTGTGTGTGTATCTATATATATCTATATATATTCAATATTGCTCGCAACATTCTTGTGTAATTGCCGTTTTGCTTCCTCTCCATCCGTTTAGTTAGCGTTCAATTAGTGCATCCATACAGCAGTATCGATACGACCGATGCCTGGAATAGACTGCGTTTCATTTTATCGGTCAGGTCTGATTTCCATATGATTGCTAGTCATAGATAGCTGTCCATGCCTTCGTTAGCCGTGTGTCGATGTCCTTTTCGGTTGATGAGACGCTGTTTCCTAGGTAGGTAAATTTGTCTACTAGTTTCAGAGGGGTTCTGTCTAGTGTGGTGATGTTGCCTGTTTGACATACAATATATATCCCTTTATTTTAAAGTAAAAATTTCTATACTTCATTTACAAAATCTTAGCCATCATCTATTTCAAAAATATCTACGCTCTGCCGATTATAAACTTTGCTATAAGAAAAGATTTGGTAACTTCTGTTTTTCATAAAAGTTTTCACTCAATCTAAAGAAATAAAAAAATTCTAAATTTGTATATCAGAGTTTATTCATATCATTAATTCATTTTTCCACTATATATATATATATATAAAGTAATTGAACGACTCATAGAAAATTGAATTTTTTCAAAAATAGATAAATAAATAAAACAGGCAGTTTCTGAATGCCGAAAGCAAAGCACTTGTTGGAATTTAAAATGACTTGGAAAAAAATGGGGGTTCGAAATCTTCTGTGCAGGTGTGGAACCTCCGGAAACGGATATGATTCTGTCCCAACACGACATGTGGGAGTAAGGGGATGACTCGTGTCTTTTAGGCAGTCGACAGCGAGACATGATGGGATAAAAACATATAGTTGAACACCAACTACGAAGATGTAAGGAATGGAAAGGTTACGAGCCCCATTTTTGAGGAGTGCGCTCGAAAGGGAACCTTAGACTAGACGCAACCCAGAGGTCAAGCATATTAGAACCAGAAAAATTTTAAAGAGTTAGTCTGTCCACTTTTTTTCTCACCATGGTTTGTTGCTTCTCTTTGCTAGCTAACGAGGTCGTCTCAGTTTCCATACATTCTTTCTTTCTCCCAACGGCTACCTACAAGTTTCAGTAGTCAATAAACGTGTGGGTGGGTATACAGTTTCTTGCGTAATCAACTTTTGCTACAACTGTACACACACACATATATATATATATATATATATGCATAAAATTATTTTTTAGATAAAAACATCCCTCGTTACTATGTTACCCGCCTTTACAAAGCAAGCCAGCATCCGCTTGAAAGACAACCTACTTGTGAAGTTCTCCTATACTCATGTTAGCTCACTGGACATCTTTTATCTCTCTTTATTTCTTATTTCTTGCCACGTAATATCATTCATTTTACACTGTTTGCAGGACTTAGCGTACGTTGATAGAATTCCCTATCAAGTAGTAAGATCCGCCTCATACACCCTCCAAAAAATGGTGCACATAATGTTTCATTTCCTTCAATTATTCTTTAACATTTTTGTAACATGACTCATTCGTTATTAGCACCAAGGAAACGATGCGATATTTCCAATCCATTGTCTACACCCATAACTCTCCTTCATCTCATATCCATAAATGCTTGTTTCATTCCCACCTGGCTTAACAGGTTTTGTTTTCATCTTCATTGCTAATCAGATAGAATATGAATCTACATAACGAGCAGAGTTGAAATAGGCGAAAATCGATGTATCAGGGGGGATATGATCAAGTTTAAGTATAACACGACCCCAACAAACGCCTGTTCAAAAGTTAAGGAGACCATTAAAAACAACCTCGCTTAATCTTGCTGGTGAAATAAATGTTTCTAACCAAACAGTATAGTGGGCTTTTAAGTAGAGGGAAAGAAGCAAACGTATATTGATAGACCATTCAAAAAGAAAGAAAGAAAGAAAGAAAGAAAGAAAGAAAGAAAAAAAGAAAAAAAGTATGATGTATGATGTCCCAAAAGAATACGTACAGTTTGCCTCTGCTGAGAAAATACAAATGGCTCACCTCTTGATATTGGAAGTGACAAAAAGACGTTCGCAAAAGAGGAAAACAGTCTGTTTAAAGGATCAGTCACCCGTGCTAATTAGTTTTTCGGTCGGACCAATCAGTGACAAGGTGCAGAAATATAAGCGTGGTGTCGTTTGTGACGGACAAGGTGCAGTCAAATGAAGGAAGACAGTGTCATTGACAGCAGTACCGAGAATTGGCAAACTAAAGAAAAAAAGATGGGTAAGGAGAATGACATAGAAATAAAAGACTGATGCAAGGAGAAAAGAAATATACATACATGCAAGTAAAACAGAAAGAAAGAAAGAAGATAAAGAAGAAAAGAATATAAGATAAAAGATTGAAGAAAGAAAGAAAGAAAGAAAGAAGATAAAGAAGAAAAGGATATAAGATAAAAGATTGGAGAAAGAAAGAAAGAAAGAAGATAAAAAAGAAAAGAATATAAGATAAAAGATTGAAGAAAGAAAGAAAGAAAGAAAGAAAGAAGATAAAGAAGAAAAGGATATAAGATAAAAGATTGGAGAAAGAAAGAAAGAAAGAAAGAAGATAATGAAGAAAAGAATATAAGATAAAAGATTGGAGAAAGAAAGAGAGAAAGAAAGAAAGAAAGAAAGAAAGAAGATAAAGAAGAAAAGGATATAAAATAAAAGATTGGAGAAAGAAAGAAAGAAAGAAAGATAAAGAAGAAAAGGATATAAGATAAAAGATTGGAGAAAGAAAGAAAGAAAGAAGATAAGGAACAAAAGAATATAAGATAAAAGAATGATGACCGAAAGAAAGAAAGAAAGATACATCCAGAAAGACACCAAGAATGAAAGAAAGAAATAAGATAAGGAAGAAAAAAGGGAATGAGATAAAAGATCGATGAAAAAAGAAAGAAAGAAAGAAGCATACACACAAAGAAAGAAAGAAAGAAAGAAAGAAAGAAAGAAAGAAAGAAAGAAAGAAAGATACTCACAGAGAAAGAAAGGAAGAAATAAAGAAACATCAAAAGAAATAAATAAATAATGAATGAATGAATGAAGACGAAAAAGAAAAAAGACATAAGATAAAAGACTGATGGAAAAAAAAGAAAGATACACACATACAAAGAAAGAAAGAAAGAAAGAAAGAAAGAAAGAAAAAAAGAAAGAAAGGTGAAGTTAAGAAAAAATGTATTAAGAATAGAAATGAATAAAAATATGAAAGGAAGAAAAAAAAGAAGGAAGAGAAGTAAGGTATATTTTTAAAAAAACGTAACAAATGGCAAACCAGAGAAAAAACTTTGTAAATTCATATTTGATTGGTTAATGTCCCGAAAAAAGATCCAGTTTTCACAAGATGGATGCTTCCACTTGACCAAACTTTAAATAGCTGACAAGTGTCCGCTATTTTCTTGTTATTAGAAGGTTTATTTTAACCAGAATGCATCGTCAAATTGCTACATATTTCAGACGGGAAATGGTTTATAGCATATATCAAAAACAATCCAACTACTAAATACTGCTTAAGTGTAGAGGTAGAAAGAGCTTTTATCGCGACTTAGATAATGGAGTTTTTTCTGTAAAGATCAGGAACAAGCTCAGTGGGAAAGCCAGGATTTGAAATGCAACCTGGTAGTACAATCGCAGAAGAAAATTGATAGAACAAAGCTAGACATAATGTTAGGCTATCTTATACTCCAGCAACAGTGTAACGCTACTGCACCATGTCGAAAGTTTTAACACGATACAAATACTAAACGACACTGTTTAAAGATACGAAAGTTTATTTGACTACCTTTTACGTAGTAGTCATGAAAAGAGAGAAAGAGGAGAGAGAGAGAGAGAGAGAGAGAGAAACGATTAAAAAAATTACTTCAACCCATTAGATCGACAGGAACTCTATAGCGTGTGAGACGAAACGGACAACCACATACTCATACATTTCTTAATTACCGACCGGCCCCCACCCCAACGAGCCCTCTCCACTCCTCTGCTTCTAGTCCTCTGACTACTACTGACTCGTTTACTGACTCCAACTTCTCCACTCTTTGACTCTTAGATATGTTCTTCTATGATTTCTCTTGACTAATGCCTTAATAAAACGTAATCAGTAAAACTTTTTATTGACACGTCATTGCTGAATATCATCTGATCTGTATCTAAATGATTTTTTAATATTTCGCTTACAGATGAATTTAAAACAAACATGTCACGCTTTATTTTGATATCTGGCGTTTTGTGCACGCAATCAAGATGTACGCAAATCCTGATCTTTTCAAATAAAAAAACATGTGACTACGAACTCAAGAAGACAATTCATCACTAGAATAATCGATTAAAATCCCTTGTAATAGTTTCACTTCTTCGCAATGGAAATTTATTTTCTCTGGTCAAACAGCCTTCCTTGTGTCCAACGGCCAACTGCTCACTGTCAACTTTTCCCCGAATTGCTGGGCCTAATAGCTTATTTCATAGTATTTAACGGCCGACTGCTTACGTCTGAGTTTCCCAGAACATGTACGGTAGCTCTCCTATCCAATGGTCAACTGTTAACTACTGTATTTGTATGTATTTCATTAACCCATTGCTTATACTGGATATTGGGGGTTCGATATCCCGACCGGAAAAAGAAGACCCCTATTTTCACGTTTCAACTATCCAATACGAAAGACAGAAAAATGTGATACTTGTCTGCTGACCTTTAACCGTTTTAAAGCATAAATATCTAAATTTATTAAAAATAATCCTCTTATTTCCATTGAGAAATCATTCTCTTTATTTTATGGTCTATCTTTTCAAGTAAATCAATGGGGAGGGGTTCTTGTCATATTTCACAAATCTGTCAGCATGAATTCTTTACCGAACGCAACTGCCATTTTTTTTTCTTTATCGGAGTGTCAGTGAGTTTCTACTTCATGGACAGTCTTTTAGACTAAGGTTCAAGGTGAAAAACCAATGTTTCGCCAATTTGTAAAGATTTTATTCATACTAAAACATGCTTCTCCACACACATCACACATTCTTCCGTAAATTTCACATAAATCTTAAACTTTAGTCACAAGAAATTTGATGACAGACTTCTTTTCAAACACGGGATACTCTGATTTGTAAAACCTTTTTAATTGGTGCAAATGAAATATTTTTGTGAGATTAAAGTAATTATTATCCAAACAATGTAGATGAAGTTGATGGAAAAAAAACCCTGAAAAAATCATTTAATTTATTGACAGGCCCACGCATAGATAGATAGATAGATAGATAGATTCCCTTTGTCTATTGGATAACTTAATATGTGCACCAAGGTCAGAAGGGCTAATAGGATCACATCGGGAACAATTAACAGCTTATGAGAGTCATAAAAAGCCCAAAGTAACGGAAACTGTGACATGCACAGAAACATGCACAGAAACATTTATTTCAAACAAAAAGTCGTAAGCAAAACAAGCTCATTTGCATACTAGTTAGAGTGTTCGCCAATGGTCCCGGAGACCGGGGTACAATCCCAGGTCTAGTCATACCAAAGCCTCAAAAATACTACTTGGTGCCTCCTTGCTTAACACTTATCATTACAAGGTATGGATAAAGGGTAAGTGATGCAATCTAGGAAAAGAAGTACCGTTCCCCCTTCACCGCTCGGTGAAATAGCTACTGAAAAAGGAGCCTTCCGGTTGCCCTCGACAACATTCAGCCAACTCACTTAAATGACCAGCCCATTTGTATAATCGTGAGGATGTTCACTAATAGTCCGAGAGACCGGGGTTCAATCCCAGGTTGAGTCATACCAAAGACTCAAAAATGCTACTTGGTGCCTCTTTGTTTAACACATTATATTATTCCTTATACCTCGGTGTTGAAGCTATCGAAAAGAGAACTTTTTGGTCGGCCAACGACAAACTTATGTATCTGTTATTTGTAAAAAAATACTTTATAGGTGACAATTTTTTAACGAGCCAGAGCTCATGTGTTTGCCCACACTTAAATGGGTTGAAGTATTGCAATAAAACAATAATGTTTTTATTAGCATGCAGTTAAATGGTTTCAAGTTTTGACATTTAATCGCGTGAAAACAAAAACTATACTTATACCAAGCTCATCATCATCATCATCATCAGGTCGCGACATCAGCTCGAATATCCCTGACCCTTTCTCGCCAACCCTTTCTATTTTCCATCGCTCCCGGCAGGTCTTCAGGGCTACATCCTGTATCGGAACAGAGCTGTTGTGTGGAGGTTCTAGCTGGACGTCCTGCCTTTGCTCGTCCATGTTAAAGGGTCCACAGGAGTACCTCACTAGGCTAAATTGTTTGAATTAGAACTGTTTGACTGAACTTAATAGCTTGAAATAGAAATGGTTTTGATAATTAAACTCTGTACTAATGCCGAACTGAATTGTTTGGAATAGAACTGTTTATTTGAATTAAAATCAATTCGGCAATAAATAACCTATAAAGGTTGATATGTCATAAAATCCAAACAAACAAACAAACAATTTTTATCATTTAAATATGAAACTTGGAAGAGTATAAAATCTGTTTCTTCCATTTACCGTATATCAATCATCCATAATACCGCATGGACTTAAAAAAAACATCAATAACATGTGAGATGGGAACTAGACAAGAATGCTACGTTTGAACATATCCTGGAAGCAACACCCCTCCAAAAAAAATAGAAGTTGCTGTAAAGCCATTAGCTTACCATCTCAGAAACCATATAAATAAGATAAACAAGACATGCTGGGCACTGCTGAAAAACTTTAAACAAAATCATAAGCGGTGTTCTCCTGTGGAATTGTACAAATGGACTCATTAATTTTGGCAGACCAGCAAAGACTTACATAAATTAGTTCTGTACAGTCACTGGATGCAATCTAGATGACATGCCAGGAGCGATGAACGATAAGGATGGCTTGAAAAGTAGAGTTAAGAGACTACCAGCTCGACTTGGAGATGATGAAGTATGAAATATATACTTGCTTGAGTTAATTATTGAATTTATTTATAGATTGATTCTTAATTGGTATTGTTACAAAGTATGAAATGTTTACATGATGATTAACTTCATTAATACATTAGCGCTTAAAACATTGATATTGCTGTGGAATGTGTGCCTGATAAAAATAATTGTGAAAAAGTTTTACTTTTATTTTCTTATAACTGGAGAACATAATTATTTTAACTGATTCGGCATAAAAAAATAAGTGTTGGCCTCTTTAAATACCAACCAACCAACCAACCAACCAACGAGGAAGCGATACTGCTAATATATCAAACGCAATGAAGTACATTAATATATGAAAGGAGTAAGTGTTTCAATTCATAATTAACTTTGTTTATTCATTGGCTCTTAAGATATTTATAATACAACTAAAGTTTTACCTGATCAAACTATTCATAAAGATTATAACAGTCGTTAAATCAAGACAGATTTATTCAACTAATGTCTGCAGAGTCACGGGTAATAATTGTACGCACACCCATAGAAGTGACTTGTGTATAACCAGAGGGTATTGGGAACTCCTACCCCTCAATATACCGGATTTTGAAGACCCATTTTTCGTTGATGGAGACATTAAATGTTATAAATTATCAAAGTTATCTCAGTAAAAACAGTCTGAAGCCTGGTTACTTCTTGTCATCACCTCAAATGAATTATGGGATGAAAATCCCCACAATAAGCTCTTTCAAATACAACCAATTTTAAAAGAAAGGCAGCTGGATCCTATCAACACTTGAAGAGCAGAAACTACCCTTACTCGACTACGGATTGGACACACTTGACTGACTCACTTCTTAAAGAAGAACCACCCCCAAAATGTCCATGTGAAAACCAATACTCAATGAAGCACGTTTTGATAGAATGGACAAAAGTAAACCACACCTGGAAAAAGTTTTATAAGGCGGACAGCATGAAGGAACTATTTAAAAAATTGCTCTGAAAAATATATTAAACTTCTTAAAAACAATTGGCCTCCTATTAAAGATATAGACTATGTTACCAACACCTTCAACCATCAAGTTTATACACACAAAAAGCTTTGACATTTATATATACACACACATATATATCAGAAGTTAACTCTCAATGACCCTTAAGAGGTCAATTTGCCATAAAACCCAACCATTACCAACCTAAACATTGACATTTACAAATCATATATATAATATATGAGTAAAAAAGCTCCGGTATTAAATAACCTATAGAGGTTGATATGCCATTAAATCTAACCAACAAATCAAACAAACAAACAAATGAATTATAGAGCATTCTGTTGTGATTGAGAGGCAAGATATCGAGGAAAAGCAAAATGTTACGCAATAGAGGGAAAGGGAGAAAAGTTTTTGTTTTTATCATATTTACCAACCCCTCCGCGCGGGCAGGATACGACACAAGGTCAATTTTTAAGCGGAGTTAAACAGGTTTTAATTCAGAGTTTTCCTTTTCATAGACTAGTTGCCTCACCAAGGCTGAAGAACCTAGTCTGTCCTACTATTTACCCATAGCTGGAGGGAGAATAATTGGATTCATACCTTTCCCAGGGGTATTAGTGCTATGTGAAATGCAATCAGTATCGTCCAGGAATTGAACTCGTGTCACCGTGTCCATTTCCTATGACGATAACCATCACACCATTTTTGTTTTTATGTATATGATTACCCTTTGATAAAATTATGTTATTTACGGTGAAAAAGAAAACGTTTGTTCTTTTGCAGAATTTGGGAAAGACGGCAAATATTTTCATTTATTTCAGAATGGTTTCCAATCAAATTACAAAAATGATTACATTGAGAATAATTTATAATATAAATAGAATACGACATGGATAAATGTGTTTGAATATTACATCTTGTCTTTACCTCAAAAAAAATAATAGGCCATTCCGTTTTGATTGGTACGAAAAGAGAGAAGGAACACGCTATACGTCAAAGAAAGAAAGAAAGAAAGAAAGAAAGAAAAAGATTAATTGATTGATAAAACTGATATATTAGATGCTTATTATCTACTTCAGTAGAATAGAAAGAAAGAAGGAAAGAAAGAAAGAAAGAAAGAAAGAAAGAAAAAAGAAAAAAAAGAGAGAAAGAAAGAAAGGTGTAGCAGGTAGATCAGTCCCCGTTGGGTGTCATCACCTCAGTTAAATATTTAACGATTCCTTCTTGATTGTAAGGTAAAAAGGAAACTAAAAGAACAAGGTACCTGTTCGAGGAGAAAAGAAAGAAAGAAAAAAAAAAGAAAGACGGAAGGAAGAAGTGATAATACAAATTGATCAGGAACTTATCACCAGCTATAATGTAATGGAAAAGAACAAATAAAAGAAATTAATAACGTAATTCAATTAAATGAAAAGAAAAAGAAACGGAGGGAAAAGTTTGAGAGAGAGAGAGAGAGAGCGTTTTGATGTAATGGAAAGAACAAATAAAAGAAATTAAAGACGTAATTCAATTAAATGAAGAGAGAAAGAAACAGAGGAAAAAGTTTGAGAGAGAGAGAGAGAGAGAGAGAGAGAGAGAGAGGGGGGAGGGAGAGAGAAAGAGAGAGAGAGGGGGGAGAGAGAAAGAGAGATAGAGAGAGGGGGGTTATTAATACTTACTTTGTAAGTTTATTTTAAAAAAATTAATGATAAAATCTTCGGAAATTCAACATATTATTTATCTTAAATGCATATTTAGCTATTATTCATTGATAAAGGATAATAAATTGAATATTGAATCCAATCTGGTTAAATTGCCCTTATTTATTTATTTATTCATTTATCTCTTTGTTTGTAAGGGATCAATGAGTAATAATATATACATTCATAATGGCATTACATTTCATAATAAAATCTTCCGGCACATCAACGAATAAAAAAAAAGAAAAGAAAAGTGAATATATCTGAACTGGTCCAATTACCCGATTTTATTCATTTATTCATTTATTTGTTTGTTTGCAAGCAAGTAATAACCATGTATAAATAAAGAAATATTATAAATAAGATAATGTTCTATTATTGATTGACATTATGGTTAGAGTGTTCGCCAATGGTTGGGAGACCAGAGTTCAATCCCAAGTTGAGTCATATTAAAGATTCAAAAATTGCTACTTGATGCCTCCTTGCTTTAACACTCATCATTATTAAGAATAGATCAAGGGTAAGTTGGGCAATCCAAGGAAAAGAGTAGCATCCTGCCCAACACCGTGGAGTAGCAGCTATTGAAAAGTGGGTGCCCCACCTTTGGAACATGTTACTCACCTCCGCCTACTATTCGAACGGTTTCAGAAATACCAGGTGAGGATTAACCCTGGTAAATATGTTGTTTCGTCACAAACTTTCTTGGACCTCATTATTAGCCCTGAATTTATATCTCCCTTGCCTGAAAAGGTAAATATGTTGCTTCGTCACAAACTTTCTTTGACCTCATTATCAGCCCTGAAGGTATATCTCCCTTACCTGAAAAGGTGAAGGCTCTACAAGACATTCAACCACCCACTTCACTTCGCCAACTAAGCCTCTTGCTCGGTCTGCTTAACAACTACAGAACGCTTTATCCCACATTGCTCGGATCTCCTGTCTCCTCTTTTTGACCTGTTACGTAACAGGAGAAAGAAAAATGAGCAAATTTCGCTGAATGATATCCAGCTGAAACCATTTAACGAAGTGAAGCAGAAACTAGCAACAACATCGTCACTTGCACATCCTGTACCCGATGCCCAGTTTTCACTAATCGTTGATGGATCGAGCCCAGCGGTAGGAGCAGATCGCCCTTGACTTTGATCAGATAACTTAGCAACTTTTCCAAAAGTAAGTTACTTACTATTGGAAGAAAATATTGAAGGAATTGGGAATTTATAGAAGAATCAATACCGTTCAAATTAATATCGGGTAGAATACTTAGAAGGATTCTGGAGACTTCAGGAAACTTACTGTTACTCAAACTCTCCTGAAAGATCTCAACCTAATGCTAATGTGAAAAATTCTCAAGGCAGGAAATAATAACAAAGTGTGATTTTAAAAAAAACGTTTGGGTTTCTAACCTCGAGTTAATGGAAATGCGTGGACAGGTAAGTAATCTGGGGTATGACTAAGAAGAGGAGAGCAAAAAAGGTGAAACACAGAATGGAGAAAACGAAATCTCAACGGAACCCAGCATCGCAGCACCAATTTTAACACCAAAGGAAAGAAAAAATATAGAATTTGTAAAAAGAGCCATGAACGAAAAGAAAGATACATTACCATATTCAAGGAATCATACATGGAAAAATGTCTTGATAGAAATCGAATAAATAAATAAATCATTTAAAAAATATTACCGGCAAAATTACAGATCTAAACGGTTTAATTTTTATCGGAGTAAAACAAGTCAGTAACAAATCTGGTATCCCTGTAATGAAACCAAATAGAAATACAAAAATTGGATTAGCCAGTCGGCTGGGGTTGTAGAATACACTGCCTGCACCTCTGCAGAGAGGTAAGACCACCCGTCCCCAATTAGAGTCCTGGATATGAAACTAAACAATCTGATGGCGAGGTTCCAGTAATACTGAAACTTTGGTGAATGCGGAGTACCCCTTTACTACCATCACTCCCAGGTCCACTGTGGTCAAGAGTGGTAGCACCAGATAGAGCCATATCTATGGGTTAAATAGAACTAACGGCATACTTACGCTAAACTGGATTGTTTGAATTAGAACTTCTTGACAAAACTGAATAGCTTGAAATAGAAATGTTTTTAACAATTAAACTGTGCACTTACTCTTAAACTGCGTGCTTATGCGAAATTGAATTGTTTGAAATGGAACTGTTTTCGACATGGAAAGTGTACTTACACTAAACTAAATTGTTGAATATAGAACTGTTTTGACATTTAACTGAGTGTAAACAAAATCTGTACTTACACTTAACTGAATTAGCTGAATTAGAACTGTTTGAATATACAGAATTGCTTGAAATAGAAATATCTTTTACAATTAAACTGTGTACTAAATTGAACTGCTTGAAATAAAACTGTTTTTTAACACTGAAACTGTACTTATACTAAACTGAATTATTCGACTTATAATTGTTTGACTAAACTGAATAGCTTGAAATAGAAATGTTTTCGACAAACAGTGTACTCATGCTAAACTGAATTGTTTGAAATAGAACTGACTATTTGTATAAAATGGATTTGACATTAAATAACCTACAAAGGTTGATATGCCATAAAATCCAACCAACCGACCAACCAACCAAAAACTGGATTGGAAATGAGATTAGAAAGATGAATAAAGATACTGGGACAAGTGAAAGAAATAAAGAAAGGAAAATAGAGAAGGACACAACAGAGTAAAAAGATAGAAAAGAGACAACAGCAGACAATACTGACAATACGACATGAAGAAATGAATCAAAAGATACTGGCCCAAAAAAAAAAAAAAAAAAAAATCAAAAGATTCCGAGGCAGAATTGAGTTGTCGAAGCCAAACTATACCTTCCGAAATAACCAAAGAAAATTCTACCAGAAAGCCTGTGGAGAAAGTTAAAGAGAAGTAAATAACTTGATTCAAAGGAAACATAATAGTTCTGGAGTAAGATACAAAAAAAGAACATAACAGAAAGGTCAAAGAAATAAATTGCACGTAAAAAGAATTGCAAAATCTTGAGAAAGTCTCCAAGGTGGACATATAGCTGGAATCATTAAGAGCAACACTCAAGAAAGAACCATATTGGAAAGAATGAAGATATAAGGGCCTGCTAGGGATTTGGCTTAAATGAATTACATCCATCCATTACAGATTATCGCAGCAACTGAGTAAATGCCAACAAGAAGTAAGTATACCTGAAGGGAGGGTGAAGAGAAAAACTATCCTAATCCTGAAAGACCTCCATTAAAGGGATATATCCCCAGCAACTTTAGACCAAGAATGTGTCTGTCTATGGTATGTAACATCCAGCTGAACCCTTTAACGAAGTGAAGCAGAAACTAGCAACAACATCGTGACTTGCACATCCTGTATCCGATGCCCAGTTTCACTAGTCGTTGATGGATCGAACCCAGCTGTAGGTGCAGATCGCCCTTGACTTTGGTCGGATAACTTAGTAACTTTTCCAAAAGTAAGTTACTTACTATTGGAAGTAAATATTGAAGGAATTGGAAATTTATAGAAGAATCGATACCGTTCAAATTAATATCGGGTAGAATACTTAGAAGGATTCTGGAGAATGGAGGGTGAAGAGAAAAACTATCCTAATTCTGAAAGACCTCCAAAAAAGGGATATATCAACAGCAACTTTAGACCAATAACGTGTCTGTCTATGGTATGGAACATCCTAACTCCTTTGTTAAGAGTAGAAAAATATTCGTCGATTGAATGCCGCGGTCTATTTATAGAAGAACAGAAAGTATGCCACAAAGGAAAGATGAGTATCTTCTTATAATATGAAACATAAGTGATGCGTTCTGTGTGAACATCTCTTTGTCTGTATACATATTATTTAAGAAAGAAAGAAAGAAAGAACAAAAGAAAGAAAGCAAGAAAGAACAAAAGAAAGAAAGAACTGAAGTTGATTTCTCTGCCGTTTTTTTTGTTGCAATCCTTAAAGAAAGAAAAAAATAAAGTTTAAAAAAAGAATGGTAGTAGCTTGCCACAAGGAAAGAGGATAGAAAAGAAAGCAGGTATATTGTTTAGTCAGCAGTCGTAACAGAAGGCTGACTTTACAAAAGAGAGAAAGAAAGAAAGAAAGAAAGAAAGAAAGAAAGAAAGAAAGAATGGAAGGTGGTTTCTATCGTTTTTGTTTGATTTTTCAGATAATTTAAAGTTTACAACTTGAAAGTTGTGTTTCTTATAACGATAACATAAATACTTTTCATTCTTTTTAGATTCTGAAATCTTTTAAATTTGGACTATAAAAAAGATCTTGTATATAAAATTCAACCATCATTATTGATGGGTGGATTTTAGAATATAAATAAACACATTTTGAAAAGGTGAAAACAAGGCGAAAAATGTAAACATGGCATTGGTAGATTATAAAACGACCTATGACAGATCATGGATAATAAGACGTTTCAAAATGTTAAAGATATCCGAAAGTCATAAACTTCATCACAACTGTTATAATGAACTTGAAAGTGGAATCAGCTGCAAGAGAATAAACCCAAGTAGAGAAAAAAAATCCAAAGAGGAACACATACTCTTGCCAATTATTTTTTCTTATTGCAATGGTGCCACTAAATTATATTCTTAAGAAGCGTACAAAAGGTCACAAATTTACTGAGTCACAGGAAAAAGATAAATCAATCAATGAATATGGACAACAAGATATTTGCCAAAAATTTAAAAAAAGAGTATAAACTAAACAGGACTGAGTGAGGAAGTTGATCCTATAGGAAGTGTGCAAGAAATTGAAATTTGATCATACGATAGGAAAAAGTAGTATTTGCACAAACCTGAATCTGACCTGGAGAATGAGACACACAATTTTTTTTTTTTTTTTGTGATTTGGAGGTATAAACAGATCACTTCATCACAGCCAGACGATCAGTTCTTCTGATCAGTTGAAAAAAAAACGAAAGAAAAAAGAAAGCCAACGAATTCGTAGACTTTCCCTTCCCAGTCGACCACACAGTGAATATAGGAGAAAGCAAAAAGAGAGATAAGTGTTTAGACCTCTCAAGCAAGCTAAAAACAAACAAACAAGCAAACTATGAAACATGAAATTGACAGAGACGCAAATTGTAATTAGAGTATTTGGAAGAATCTCTAACGGATTGGTAAAAGAGACTGGAACATAGAAATCAGAATACAAGTGTAAACCATCCAGACAACAGAATTAGTAAGATCGACCAGAACACTGAGAAGACTCCGGGAGACTTGAGGAGAGTTACTGTCACTCAAAATCCAGTGAAAGAACACCAGATAACGCAGATGTGAAAGACGAAAATTAAATTAAATTAAAAAGAGTACGTGGTACATTCAATCAGTTTCCAGACTTTTTTGTACAAGCATTTAAAATTGTCGTAGACTCTTGAAAATTCAGTATATTCTGGCAAAACATCTAATGAGATGACTGACCAATCCTTATGATTTCAGCTTCAAATGAACAGCTACAACAGCAATTGGAATACATCCTACTAAAGCCAGAATGTCAAAGCTGTTGAATTTCAAAAATGCAATCTAGACGTGAGGAAGAACGATATGAAATAAAATTGTGTTTTAAACTTGGAAAAAATGCCACAGAAACGTATGGAATGCTTCAGACTGCTTTTGGAGCATCTTGCATGAATCGAGCATGAGTTTTTGAGTGGCATAAGATATTCAAGGTAGACAAGAAGTCTGTGAGGGATGTTGAGAGGTGTGGGAGGAGTAAGGAGTTGATTGGCCAAAGGGTTAGGGTTAGGGTTACTATGTTGAGGTTTTAAGGGAGTTCAGGAAGAGATTCCGTTGGAAGAGGGCAGCACTCTTCAAATTGGCTCAGTGGCATTTCCACCAGGACAATTCAGTAGTCCACAACTCCATCCTTATCACAGACTATTTGACCAAGATGGGCATCAAGACAGTTCTTCACCCTCCGTATAGTCCAGACTTTGCTCCCTGGGACTTTTGGTTATTCTCTAGGCTCAGAGGCTGTCGTTATGAGACAATTGAGGAGATGAAAGAGGCTGTGACGAAGGTCATTGACACGCTCACACAAGAGGACTCCCATGGGGCCATCTAGCAGTTGTTGGAACGGTACAACAAATGCATTGCAGCCGGAGGAGATTACTTCGAAGGGGACTAAAGTTTCATGTGTGTACTATCAATAAAAGTACCCTTACGAAAAAAAAAACCTCTGGAAACTTATTTAATGATCATCGTATCTCATGAGAACGAGAAAAATACTTGAAAACAAATTATAGAGCAGAAATTTCATCCGAAGGATAAAAAAAACAAAACACCTGAGTTGTCCCCTTTCAAAGATAGTCGGGACCTTTTTTTTTAAAGTGAACAAAGGAATTACTTCAAGAAAAGTTTTGACGATGCATTAGGCCTTACATATTCCAGAGATGACACAGATTGAATAATTGTTTCAAAGAAGGAAGGAGGATTGGTTGGTTGGTAGGGTTTTATGGCATGTCAAACTTTGCATGTTATTTAACGCCAAATCCATTTTTTATGAAACTAGTTCTATTTCAAACAATTCAGTTTAGCATAAATCTAAGTACAGTTTAATGGTAAAAATTATTTCTATTTCAAGCTACTCAGTTTAGTCAAGCAGTTCTAATTCAGCTAATTCAGTTTAGTATTTGTACAGATTTTGTTTACACACTGTTAAATGTCAAAACAGTTCTATATTAAAGAATTCAGTTTAGTGTAAGTACACTGTCTATGTCAAAAACAATTCCATTTCATACAATTCAGTTTAGCATAAGCACACAGTTTAATATAAGTACGGTTTAATTGTCAAAAACATTTCTATTTCAAGCTATTCAGTTTAGTCAAACAATTCAGTTTAGCATAACTATTCCGTTAGTTCTATTTAACCCATAGATAGGGCCCTTTCAGGTGCTACCATTCTAGGCCAGATTGGACCTGGGAGCAATGGCAATGAAGGGGTGCTCCGCATTCCCCAAAGCCCCAGTATCACCGGATCCTCACCATCAAATTGTTTAGTGTCATACCCAGGACTCTCATTGGGAGGGGTCTTATCCCTTTGTAGCGGTGCAGTCGGTGTATTCTACAGCCCCAGTCGACTGAGCAAGAAAGAAGGAGAAAGATGAAGGCTTGATAGCATAGAAAATAGAAGATACAACGACTAGCAGACTACATAAAAAAGATCAAAGAAAGACAAATTACAGTGACCAGACACAACACAAATCACACTGGGATCAACTAAACAACAATAATTTGAAAACAGAAAAGGGAAGAAAAATTACTGTACAGATATTTCAAGCCGCATACAAGCGAAATCTGACACGAGAAGACTTGGATATGGCTAACAAAAAGAAACTTTAAGAGAGAAATGGAATCTTTTCAAATAGCAACACAAAATAACGCGATCAGGTAAAATCGAATATAGATAAGGCACAACAAAATAGAAAATGTAGGTTATGTTGGGATAGAGATGAAACGATCAATCTCATAATAAGCAAATGTAGCAAATTACTACAAAAAGAGTAAAAGACGTGATACAACAGGGTTGGAAAGCGATCCACGGAAAATTGTACAAGAAATTGAGATTTGACCGTACGAACAGTAGTATATGCAAAACCCTGAATCCGTCCTTGAAAATGAAACGCATAAACTTCTCGGGGATTTGTAGAAACAAACGGATCACCTAATCTTGGCCAGTTTGTAACATACCCATACATAAATATGGGAAACGTTCATAGAATTTTCAAAATATATACATAGAACATAGCAATACCGAAACACGAAAAACACGTAATGACTTCTTAGTTCAGATACGAAACCTCTTATTACCTTTGAGTTAAAGATTTCGACATAAGGAAGAGAGATGCACAATGTTTTTATGATGTCTTCTTCATCTCCCCCCCCCACATCACGTGCTGCGCCCGTAGCGCGCAAATTCGTCTGGCCTCAGCGAGCCCCGAAAGTCGACCTTTCCCGTTCGGAGTCTAGTTCTCAACTACTGACTTTTTCAAATCTCCCAAAATCCTCCGCGCACGCTTCCAGTGCCTGACGTCATTCACACCCCAGGTCACATCCTCTCTCTCGGATTTTTATTTTGACATCTGTGAACGACATATCCTCACCACGCGCGTGTCAACACCTGTGCTCAATTTTGCACCTAACTAACCCATGTGCTGAGTTGAAAGGTTCTCAGCCTAACTAAACCTAAAGGCAAGATATATAAAACGAAATCCCGCGGCCATTATATTACAAGATGACCAGACCAATTTCTGCTCAACAACAACAACAACAAAAGAGAATCGGATGAATATTGGACTTTGTTGTTCCGTCAGCCAACGGAGTAAAGTAAAAAGAAAGGAAAAAGAGAGATAAATACCAAGAAACTTCAGGAGGCTTGTTACTCAAACTTCAAAGAAAAAGATTCAGCTTACGCTTGTGTGAAAAACTCTCAAATGAGAAAATAAATTATTAAATAAAATTATTTTATAATAAAATCTATGAAACTAAGAAATTGTGCCGTTTAGTTAAGTTTTCAGTCCTTATATATTAACATATGACGATAAACTGTTTATTGAATCTGAACTGGACTAATTCTTTTATTTATTTGTTTGTATGGAAGCGAATAAGGCGTAGATATGCAGATACCATAAGCAGATACGTTAAAAAAAACGGGGATAAAAGAAAAAATAACAATGTATTACTTCAGATGAACAAGAAAACTTGTCTATATCCAAGCACTATAGCAGAAACCTAATCATAAGAAGAAATAACTTGGCAGTCTTCCATATATTATACTGTATACTCTTCCTAAGATGTACAATGGAGGAACTAAAACATATTTACTGTAAAACAGGGAAAATGTTGGCGATACGAGGATCATTAAATAAGTTTCCAGACTTTTTTCGTAAGGGCACTTTTATTGAGAGTACACACAGGAAACTTTAGTCCCCTTCGAAGTAATCTCCTCCGGCTGCAATACATTTGTTGTACCGTTCCAAAAACTTCTGGGTGGCCCCATGGAAGTCCTCTTGTGTGAGCGTGTCAATGACCTTCGTCACAGTCTCTTTCATCTCCTCAATTGTCTCATAACGACAGCCTCTGAGCTTAGGGAATAACCAAAAGTCACAGGCAGTAAGGGCTGGACTATATGGAGGGTGAGGAACTGTCTTGATGCCCATCTTGGTCAAATAGTCTGTGACAATGATGGAGTTGTGAACTGGTGCATTGTCCAGGTGGAAATGCCACTGACCCGATTTGAAGAGTGCTGCCCTCTTCCAACGGAATCTCTTCCTGAACTCCCTTAAAACCTCAACATATTAACTCTAACCTTTTTGAAAATTTTTTTAATCCAACTTAGAATATTTATGTTAATTATTAACCAAAGTAATCCCTTTTTTGTGTGAAGTTTTATAAGAAAAGTGAACACATTGCTAAGTCAAATTTATATTGCACATATTCAAGTACTTATACACAAATACATATAGAGACCAAAATAAAAGCACAACTAAATTAATACTTAGCTTAGGCTCTTTGTTTGTATTTCTTTCAAAGAATAGTTGTCTTCGAAGATTCATTACTTTTCAGGTGTGTAACGTTGGTTATTTGAAGCGACGTCATTCCATGTCGAAAAGTTTTTGTTGACTGTGACGTTATTTGTCATACGTGTCTTTTTAAACAACGTCTGCTTATTTATAGTTAAAAATTAATATTTACACAAAGACAGCTTTTTATTCTCAACCAATAAAAACGTCCTTTTTACTATTCTTAAAAATTAACACTCGTTAAAAGTTATATTTATTTATTCATTTATTGATTGTTTATTCATTATTATTTATTTATTTAAATTTTATAATTTTGTTTAATATTGCAAAATCATATTGAAGGAATATTTATTTCTAACATCCTCCCCCATAAAGATTGCAATTTTATTTTATTGCAATTCAACTGCAGTAAGTTTATTTTGGGCAATTGTTTATTTACGGTATTGCACCAACATTTATTTACTTTATTTTATTGCAACAACATTTATTTATTTATTTTTTATTGCAACAACATTTATTTATTTTATTGCAACAACAATTATTTATTTATTTTTTATTATTCATTTTTAAAGATAATCAATTTTTTTCTTCATCATTTGATGGAATTTTGCAGTGACTTTGCGTTTAGGTCTAACCAAGATGTTAGTTTCGGGTTGAACAAGAACCTTGTTTGTGCTACTTCTATCCATATTATTTACTGTCGGAGGTGTTCTATCCACAGACCTTTGATTAGAACCATGCTCGACATCCACCTGGGAAGATACTATTTGAGAATCATTTTGGGGTCAGGATATTTCCATTGAGTATAGGTTAGAAATTGAGTGATACTCTATTGCCCCATTACCTTACTTAAGTTTAACGGCTCTTATTTTATTGTCAAACCCAATTATATTTTCTAAGACCTTGCCCAACATACAGAAAGGTCTAGATTTATTTATGGATTTGATTAATACTATATCCCCTACTTTTATTCTATTTTCCCATTTATTTTAGTAAATGTTCCGGCCATGTTTTCTTAGACTTAATAAATAATTTTAAGGTTTTAAAATTTATTATTAATTCCTCCTGCAATTCCAAGCTTTTATTCAATGAGTTTGGACCAGGTTGCTCTTGCCATACATCTTCCTCTTCAGATCTTAACATTAAAGAAGAATTTCCATGTATTCTTAAAAATGAGTTTGGTGTTATAAATTCAAGATTAGCACTGCTTGATCAATAAGTCAAAGGTCTAGAATTTATAGTTAATTTACAATTGGATAAAGTTGTTAAAAGTTCAAAATGACTAAGTCTTGATCTTCCTATGGTCTTAAATAAACAATTTTTAAGAACTCTTATTAATCTTTCCCGAGCAGAGCCAACCCAAGCAGAATATAAAGAATTTTCAAGAACACTAACTCCTTTTATAAAAGTTTTAGCATTATCGCTATACAATATTTGAGGTAAGGTGTACATATTACAATACCTTTGAAAGGCTAACACAAAATTTTGAGTTGACATATCAAGTAACAATTCAAAGTGGACTGCTTTAGACAAGTAAAAATGAAAACAAAAATTTTAACTGTACTTCAACTTACTTCATTCTTGACCCAAAAATGAACCGTGTAGTCTACTCCAACATGATTAAAAGGTTTTACTAAATTCATTTGATGTTTTGAAATATCCACAACTTTAGGATATTCATAAGCCAATGCCTTATACCTTTTGCAGATTGTGCAATTATTTATTTCTGTTTGTACAGCAGTTAAACCTATGGGAATCCACACGCCTTGCTCACGCAAATAATTTAATATTGTACCTGTTCCCATATGTTGTACTTTACAATGACAATGTCTTATGAATAAGGAGGTAAATTTATTTCCCTTGGGTAATGATATAGGATTATAAACATCATAGTTAAAATATAAACATTTACTTATCCTTCCTTTTGATCTCAATATTCCTTTAGAGTCAAGAAATAAATTTAAATTAGAGACCAATGTAGGGATATTTGTATTAATTTTGTCTTGTAATTTAAAAAAAATTAATTTCCTTTCAGAAATTTTCTGTTTGAGTTATCCTTATCCAATTCATTTTGGCCTTTTGTAATGAATTACCATTAATTTTTTTACTAAACGGTTTAAATAACATACTTGTTACTTTCAATAATTTATCATAATTAGAATATTTATTAATATCTAGAATTCCAGTATTTACTTTAATAATTTGATTCAAGTTAACATTTACTTTACTCTTATGAACAGGGGATGAACTCATTAAAAGATATTTAGGCCAATCTTTAAATTCATTAGTAAGCCAACTTGGACCTTTTAATCTCAACTTTCTATTTCGTCAATATTTATCATAAGATATTCCTTTGGTTAACAGGTCAGCTGGATTTTGATTAGGATGCACATATTAAAACATTATTGGAATTTTAAATTCATCCTCAAGAGCTTTAATTAACCCATTTACTTCAGATGTTCTATTTTTCACAAGTTTGGATTTTACTTTACTTTCCTTTGTGATTAACCAATTTAAAACGACCTGAGCATCTACACAAACATTAATAAATTGATATTGAATATTCTTATAAGTTTCAATTGTTGTTGGAAGACATTTTAATGCCAATATTACTCCCATTAGCTCCAAAGTTGGTATACTATGTTCATTTCTTATCCTTCTGCAAATTTACTAATTTGTTGATTATCAAAGGAAATATGTTCTTGATCATTAGTTTTTATTCCCAATGACTCAAAGCTAAAGAGATTTTCAAGTCCATTATCTACCTCTCACAATCAGACAAAATATGTTCTAATGGATTAAAATATGACTTAAGGGGATCCATAATCAAATTTACTATAGCCTTAGTTTTTTTGC
The DNA here is from genome assembly GCA_963585895.1 of Sepioteuthis lessoniana. Taxonomy (NCBI): domain Eukaryota; kingdom Metazoa; phylum Mollusca; class Cephalopoda; order Myopsida; family Loliginidae; genus Sepioteuthis; species Sepioteuthis lessoniana. Next base: position 75,791,390 of record OY757925.1, on the reverse strand, counting down.
TTGTATTATTTTGATCAACTGATTTCAATTGTGAATCAAACAAATCCTTTCTTTCAGCTGAACTGAGAAAATTTTAAATATTCCCAACAGGAGCTACTTTATCGTCTATAATGAAGTTAAATCAACCACTAATCTTATTTATGGACAATGAAAAATATTGTATTATATCTATACCCACCAACATATCCAATTCAATATTCTCATGGTCTTTATTTAAATAAAATGAACTATCAACTAAACTTACATTTTGAGATTTTAATTTATTGATTACTGTATTCATTCCAGGTATTTTATAGTTTATATTCATATTTTCATTTACCAATGAAGGAACAAAAACTAGTCTATCCTTTAATTTGATTCCTGTAGACATTTGTTTAAACATTTTACTTTGTTTTCCTATATAAATATGTACTTCTTGTTCAAATGAGTACAATTCATCATAATTTGGACATAAGTCTTGAGCAGCTTCTTTTGAAATAAAAGATCTCTGGCCACCACAATCTATAAGACATCTAACTTTTCTTTGTCTTTTACTATTTTTTTAAATTTCAAAGTCATTGTTGGTAGCAAATTACATATGTCTATATTCCGTAAAGCATAACATAAGTTGGTTTGAACACTACCTGATTTTGAACCATTATTTTATTTTGGACATAAAGGAGTTGTGTGCTCTTTCTTTTTCATACGAGACAGGGAAATCTTAATTTACCTTTATTTCCATAACATTCTGATTCATTGTGACCTGACCCAGCACATCTAGTACATAAGGATAATTCCAAGATTTTAGCTAATTTTGCTGCATAATTAGGATAGGTTTCACACTTTCCCATGGTGTGTCCTTTTGAAGTACATAGTTTACACAGCATTTTAGTACCTTTACTAATGGCTCCTACACCAAATTTTTTTTTATTATTCTTTTTATTATTCTTAAAATAAGAATATTCTAAAAATTATTAACTATGAATTATTCTTAAAATTAGTCCTTTTTATTGTTCTTAAAAATTAATACTTGTGAAAAGTTATATTTGATTAATTAATTTATTTATTTATTTATTATTTATTTATTATTATTTATTTATTTAAATTATATAATTTTGTTTTATATTGCAAAATTATATTGAAGGGATATTTATTTCTAACAAACCCTAACCCTTTTGCCAATCAACTCTGGTGTATTTACAAGTTTAAAACATAATTTTATTGCATATCGTTCTTCTAAAGTATCCTCACGTCCAGATTGCATTTTTGAAATTCACTAGGCAATCAGGCTTTAGTAGGTTGTATTCCAATTGCTGCCGTAGCTGTTCATTTAAACCTGAAATCATAAAAATTAGTCAGTCATCTCATAAGATGTATAGCAATGAAATACGGAATTTTCAAGAGTGTACGACAACTTTAAATACCCGTACAAAAAAAAGTCTGGAAACCTATTGAAGGCTCCACGTATCTTATACTCAAGAGACGACGGACACCCCCTAAGAGGTTGCAGCCTTTCTCGGTCAGTTTGTTGACCGTCTGTATAACAGACCTTAAAAGGTTAACCACGAACAACTCTCGTGATAATTTCGAGAATCAGTAGCACGGTAGTTAGGTGTGTTTGTCTCTGCCTCCCACCAGACAGGACTTGACACAGGGTCAATGGCCCGAAGGTCGATTATAGTGGGAGTTGAGGGACGGGGAGGTCGTTATCGAGCCAAGACTTCCCACCCTGCTTGACTGTGCTGGTCATCATCACCCACCCGAAGGTGGCCCAGCCGAAACTAGGAGCCTTTGGGCCTCGAGTTAGGGATTGTTTAAAAAGAGCAGTTAGCCCCTGAGTAACCGGCAGAGTGACAGAACCAAAATTTCTGATTTAGTAAAACTGTCCCCTTCTTCTGGGTATTGGAAACGACTTAAAATCCTTTTATCAACTCGAAAATACCTTTTGACATCATCCTGATTTGAAACTGGTTTAGGGGGACGTTAAAACAAAGTAAGGAAATATATGGGACTCAGCAATACAACATGTATATATTTGGTTCTCAATGACCTGAGTGTTTCTTGTGGAAGTGGTGAAAATAGAAAATGAGGTAACAAGAGCATAACGTGTAAAAAATTGAATAAAATGCGTCCTGAGTTGAGTAAGATGATGATGATAGGAAGACGAAGGAGAAGTACGTGAAAAAAATCCAGCCAGAAAGAATGGGGGCGTTTTTGTTGTAACGGTTGTCGTTGTATAAAATAGACCTAGCCACACGAACCCTTTGCTCCTTGACAACTTTGGAAAATATGTCAGAGGTCTGTCTTGCAGAGTTAAGTGAATATAGTGGCAGTTGAAAACTTGCAGTTATTTGAGAAAAATTTTTTTTGAGTGGGAAGAACATTTGCGTTGGTGTACAGATTTTTAAAGGAATTTCTCTAAAGGACACAAAATTGATTTACAGTTAAGTTCATTAAAAATTTTCTGTTCATTCTAATTATATAATTCGGGACTATTGAGGGTTATAATACTCTAAGTACATCCCCTGTAGAGGGGTAAGAAATCCTTCCTCCTCAAAAAAGAGTGTCTTGGGTATGACTATAAACAGCTTATGGTTAGGCAGCTATTCTGAAGATCCAGAGAGTATAGGGTACTCCTTCATTGGGATTACCACATTACTACCCGGTATGATAGTAAATACCTACTAGGGTCCCAGAGATCTTTTTGACTATTTTTTCGGTTCAGTTTCTGTGTTTAATGACATACAACCAACAGAGGTTATTTATTGACAAAGCTATCCTAGGAGAAGAACTTCAGTGATACTATTTAACCCATAGCGGAAGGTATAAGGAGGATTATGTGAACGTAACCGCGTGTCTTGAGTTCGAACCAGTTTACTTAGAGATCGCAGTCAAGCACTTTAGCTATTTCGTCGCGTAGATTCCTCCTTAGTAAGATTTGCGTAAGACTATGTGAAACAGTATATAACTATGTGCAAAGAAATGATTATAATTAAATAGAATTATTAATGATAGGAAGACTAAAAACGTGAGGACTATAATTAGTTTCTAGAAACATTATGATTGATTGCAAACTATTTGTGTTAGTTAGAAATACCTGAAACTACATAGCTAAAAAAGAAACAGTTACAGGAAACATTATTATTGATTGTGAATTATTTGTGTTTTTTAAGAAATACCTGAAACTACATTGCTATGTACCTACATATAATTATCATAAAAAAGAAACAGTTACAGGAAACATTATTATTGATTGTGAATTATTTGTGTTTTTTTTAGATATACTTAAAACTACATAGCTATGTGCAAACATGTGATTATCATAAAAAAGAAATAGTTACAGGAAACATTATTATTGATTGTGAATTATTTGTGTTTTTTTAGAAATACTTAGAACTACATAGCTATGTGCAAACATGTGATTATCATAAAAAGGAAACAGTTACAGGAAACAATATTATTGATTGCGAATTATTTGTGTTAGTTATAAATACCTGAAACTACATAGCTATTTGCAAACATTTGATTATCATGAAAAAGAAATAGTTACAGGAAACATTATTGTTGATTGCGAATTATTTGTGTTAGTTAGAAAGACCTGAAACTACATAGCTATTTGCAAACATTTGATTATCGTAAAAAAAGAAATAGTTACAGGAAACATTATTATTGATTGCGAATTATTTGTGTTTTGTAGAAATACTTAAAACTACATAGCTATGTGCAAACAGACGATTATCATAAAAAAGAAACAGTTACTACAAACTATATAATTTTGTATAACGTATTCCTTGAAATAATGAAAGTATATCAAAGGATTTAAATTTTATAGTAATAGTTGATATCATATAATTGTGTCCTAAAAAAACTCTTAAGAAACAAAACACAAACATAAACTTACAATGAGCGTTATTACCAAACCTCTAGGCAAACGTAAGGTATAGATGTTCTCACATGCTGTAAATATCAATCAATCAACCATTATTACATTATTGATGGACCGTATATTCTTCGTACAGATTTCTTGATTTGACGAATCATGTTCGCCAGGTTTTTTTTTCAATAAGTTATTAGAAACAACTAGAAAATAGAATTTTCAATGAAAAAAAAATCAGACCGTAATGTTCTAAAAAAACAACATCAATAAAACAGTAAAAAAAAACAAACAAACAAACAAAAAACAAGACATTATTCATTGAAATTCTTGCAACTATTTTACAAGTACGACACAGAGTCTGCCAACACAGTTCAATATAAAATAAAGCACTAACATCTATTATGCTTTTTAATCTTCTTCCATTGTGTTTTCGTAACCCGGCGTCTGCGAGGCGATTCTTTTAAAGCATTAACACGTGACATTCCTCTGTTCTTTTCTCAACGATAGATTCTCCTCATGGCATGTAACATTTGAATGTCTTGTCTCGTACAGCGACTTGTGATAGAAAATTAGGGCAATTCTCTCTTTTTTTCATTTCTCCTGGTCTCTGCGACTGCGCACTCTACTTCAGTTCTCCTTACTCGATCGATTTTCTTCTTCTAGGAAAATGTGTGAAAATCGTCCTAGCCACAACTTTTTTCTTCTTTTTCCTAAGTAACTGATAAAAATAGTCGATAGCCAAAAAATTTCACAGCTTGAAAGTGTTTTCATTTTTAACCTAATTTTATTTACAAATAAAAAATAATGAGACTAACAACAATGATTTGCCAATATCATAGACTTTCAGAAACAAGCAGGTATTTATTTTAAATGAACAAATAAAAGATTTCTCCGGGAGAGCAGAATATTTGTATACTCCATATAAGTAAAGTAAAAGTAGTCGAAGGCGACCAGAATGCTCCCTTTTCAATACACCGATGTGAAGGGGAGGGCCTTACTCCTTTCCCTGGATTCCTCCACTTTACCCTTGATACGTACCTTATATTGCTGAGTGTTAACCAAGGAGGTATCAAGTGCCATTTTAAAAGTCTTTGGTATGACATGACCTGGGATTGAACCCAAGTCTCCCGGTCCATTGGCGAACACTCTACGAGTAATTAAGACTTACTTTTTGAATACTTAATTTCTTGGAAATAATTTGGCGTGTGCCTGTACATAATTTTGTAAGGGTGAAATTCAAAAAGAAGGTTTGGTATCGTATTTCTGGGTCTTGTGGAGAGTGGCTGAAGATACAGACGTCATAAAGTGATGAATAGAAATAAATAGAAAAGAAAAAATCAGACACGTGGTCTAAGAAAAAATACCACTCAATTTCTTTGTGAGTTTCCATCAAAATCAGGGAATGTCTAAAAAACAAGATGTGAAGTGGTATGTTTTAGACTATAAAGCAAACATCTTATTGCTCCACAAATTGTAACCCACTCCTTGTTGGGTGCTGTATGTCTACCTCCAAAACATAAGTACCTTATTTGCCCTCTGATGGTTGTGCCGGATGGGTGCTCGAAACCAAGAGCAGACTCGGGGCTGAATAGCCCCCCAGCTTCGGCTGGGCAACTTTCGGGTGGGCGAGCTGTACTTTTGTCCCCTTTGTACGGCACTAGACCAAGCGTCTAGTTTAAGCCGTTAACTGGCATACGTGCCCGGACCCACATTTGGGTTCGTGAAACTGCTTGCCTCATCAGGCTCACATTGCACTAAGTGAGCCGATGAGCAGCACAGACAAGCAGGGTTCGAGTCTCGGCTCGTTCCCGACCTTCCCCTCCCCTTTATCCCCACTTTAATCGGCCTTCGGGCTTTTGACCTTGTGTCAAGTCGTGTCTGGTGGGAGGCAGCGACAAATACATGGTTATTAACTGTCGGAGTTGTCTACCTTTTAAAATATCTTCAACACTTGTGTGACCATTTATTACATTTATCATGAGTTTTCGTAGTCCAGCCTTTCTTTTCAGTCTCTAAGTTCACCGATGAGAGGTGGGAAGCTATTACTACAATGAGTAGGTGACTGTAGTCGAGGGCGAACAGAAGGTTTCCTTTTCAATAGCTACTACACCGAGGTGTAGGGGAGTCCACCACTCCTTTCACTGGATTGCTCCACTTTATCCTGCATACGTACATAATATTGCAGAGTGTTAAGCAAGAAGGTATCAAGTACGATTTTTAAAGTCTTTGGTATGACGCCACCTGGGATTGAACCATATCTCCTGGACCATTGGAAAACACTCTACCGACTAGACCAATGAGCTGGTTAAGAGCAAACATTGGGTGCAATTTTTTTTCAATTCAATTCAAGTGTCAACTTACAAACTAGGTCGACTTATGCGCAATTATATTAGATATTCAACATTTGGAATAACGACAAGCCACTTTTGGTTACAGAAGTTCAGCCCATCAGCAAAGGATTTCGTGTTGGTGTAAAGAAGTTAACCGTTTTTATGTAATAAGCTTAATTTATTCTTGAGAGTATCATAGAAATGATTTTCTTCACAGATGTCTGGATTGGATTAACAGGAAAAATTATAAATTACCTTGAAAATACTTTGATTGTTGAAAAGACATAGCTGTGACCCTGTATAGCAAAAGGTCAGCCTGAGTTGCTGATTTCCAAGCTAGCTGGAGAGCATATCTAAAATGTTGACAATATTAGAAAAGTTGTTCTGGTTCAGTGAGTACGACCCAGGAATGAAATGGGATTCTTGTTTGCAAAGGAACTGACCCCTTGAAGTTAACTTGAACATCACCTGATTTGAGATTCATTTTAAGCGGGAGGAAAAATTTGGATTACGATGAAATGTGCATATTATGACAGGATTTTGACGTCACAAGTTCACTGGTGTTTGGACTGTAAAGTGAACGTTTAGACTCGTAAAGAGTGAAGCATAGAGACATCAGCATTTATGCATAACCATTTAAACAGAACGTATTCTTGGTGATCAGCCAGGACCAATGCAAATAAGGGATAGATTGCGAGATCGAATCAATGGGTTTTAAGCTATCAGCACGACTTGATGAAGATGATATATATATATATATATATATATATATATTCCTGAAGACCGGGACTCTATCACAGGTGAAGTCATATCTACCAACCCCTCCGCCTGAACAGGATATGACACATGGTCAACTTTTAAGCAGAGTTTAACAGGTTTGAATTCAGAGTTTTCCTTCTCCTAGACTAGTTGGCTAACCAAGGCTGAAGAACCCAGTCTTCCCTACTATCTACCCATACCTGGAGGGAGAATAATTGGATTCATATCTTTCCTAATGGTATTAGTGCTATGTGAAATGCAATCAGTCTCGTCCAGGATTTGAACTCGTGTCGCCGTGTCCATTTCCTACGACGATAAGAATTACACCACGGGCACCTCCAGGTCGAGCCATATCAAAGACTCAAAAATACTTTCTGATACCTTCTTGATTAACTCTCAATAATATAAGGTACTGATAAAGGGTAAATGGAGCAATCTATGGAAAAGAGTAGCAGTCTCCCCGACACATCATTGTAGTAGCTATTGGGTCGCATTCATGTACGGACGGCCAACTTATTATATATATATAGAAAACAAACTTACAGCACTTCCATTACATTTAAAATTAGCCAAGATTAAACCAATATAAATCAAAGACGACTGGGGTTATGTATACTGATTTCTGTCAATATAACATAACAAACTCATTCCAAAACGTCATGAAGACCATTTAGTCTAAGATTTCTCGTCGACGCGCAGATCAGTTCGGTAGGACTCCTTACGAACTCTCAATCCCTGCTCAGTCCGGTGTATAAAATTTGAAAGTCTTGCTGATACAGCTCAAGTCGGGGATCTCGTAGCCTGATATTTCTTCACGTGTTGTGATTCTTATAGATTAAAGAAACGGGTGTTTCATCAACCAATAAGCTATGATAGTCTTCTTTGGTGACAAACAACAAAAAGATATGTTCATATACACTGAGAGAAAGTCTAGCTTATTATTGTCAGGTTGACTACTTTTTAAATCAGTGTTGCCAACCTGAAAATTAAACTGTCTTACAAATTTCTAGACCGACTTTCTTTTATCAAGATTCCCCCAAATATGTATATAGTGTACCCAGCTAAAGAATTATTCCTGCAACTTCTCAGAATTACTTATTTCATTCCACTAATCTAATCCATTCCATATATAATTTACTGTTTATAAATTCAACACAGACAAGATATTACCTTTTTTTAAAAAGATCTCTTTTATTTGATTATTCCTCAAATGTCGTTGCTTCTGTATATGTGGGAAGTAATTTTAAAATCCGTTCACTCAACTTCAGGCATTAATTTTCTTGAAATTGCTTTCTGTAACCATAAACTATCTTCATATTTACCAAACCCTCCGCTCGGGCAGGATATGACACAAGGTCAATTTTTAAGCGGAGTTTAACAGGTTTGAATTCAGAGTTTTCCTTCTCCTAGACTAGTTGCCTCACCAAGGCTGAAGAACGCTGTCTACCCTACTATTTATCCCTAGCTGGAGAGATAATTATTGGATTCATACCTTTCCCAAGGATGTTAGTGCTATGAGAAATGCAATCGGTCTCGTCCAGGATTTGAACTCGTGTCGTCGTGTCCATTTTCTACGACGATAAGAATTACACCACGGGCACCAAATCATAAACTATCTCACCTTTTTGATATGACACTCTTCAGGGTCACATATACTCGACAATTAAAGTGTTATATATTGACCATCGACCGAGCCGTCAATCAAGTGATGCACCTGAGTAAATAAGCGGAAGAATAGCGGAAGTAGGTGGACGTTAAACAATAATATAACCAGTTGCTCGAGGATGTTTGAGTCAGTTGAACACAGGATGTCAGCGGAGTGAGAACCAGTTCCACATAGGGGGCTTGGGCCCTCAGTGACCCATGGTTGAGCAACCCAACCAAGACGAGAAAGAAGTGCTGCTATGGTCGAAGAAAAACTTGGGGTCAATATTGCTGTCTGTCCCCGTCTCCAGCTCATCGCTCACACACAAGAACCATCAACTTTTGAGAATAAAGTGTGAGAGATTATATTTTTAAAAAGAAGTGTATTCGTTCGTTCATTGAAGTTCGTCATTATGTTTGATTATGTTCCGCATATATTTGTATATGTATTGTGTAGTTGTATGTGGCTATACAACAAAAGCTCTGGATATTTATCAACTCAAGTCTTGCTTTTTATGTCATTATCAAATGAAAGTAAACTTGTGATGTTACTGTTATGCATTCAGTAAAGGTAGCTTTATTAGCTCTATATTTTATTGTCGGAAATAACTTATCTTTCATGAAAACAAATATCAATTTACAACGGTACAGTTAAATGATTTTCAGATCATATGCAGGGTGCTGCATATTTTTAACTGTTAACTGTATAGCACATGTGAACAAAGATATGAGGAACTGATTTCCTTTATGTAGAATATTGGTTAGCTCAAGTAGAGTGGCTTCCAAAACTTATCTGAGTAATTTGGTTGAGGGATAAGTAGATGAATGGACACCACTCATGCAAATGTGTTGGGTAGGTCCATTCTTGTAAAGTGAACCAATCCACATGCTGCTCATCCACTCTTCGATATAAGAGGTGAGCTTTAGCTGGCTAGCTTTTCCAAGGAGGCAGCCATGTTACTTTTGGCTTGTACAGGTGAGTGCTGTTTATTGTTATTCTATAATTTATAAAAAAGCGTTAATTTTTATGCAAAAAAATTGGGTCGAGAAGCTGTAATTTTTGAATCTCTAATTTTGCATATATCGACCAATTGGCTGATTCGCGATTATTCAAAAATTCTGAGATCCTTCGCAGAAGATAATATTTGACTTGCCGTGAATAATTCTAAGGATCAAAACCAAAAATAATTTAAAAAATGTTCTCCATTCAAGAATTTTAAAAATACAGTTTTTTGGTCAATTAATAGATTAATCATCAACTTTAAAAAACATCTACATTCGAATCCAACTAAATTGTATAAATAAGCAAAGAAATAAAATATTTCTTTTGTAACAATGGAATTATCGATACTTACTTAATCATTCGACATTTGTTTTTTAGAATAAAAAGTTAACATTTCTTTATATAAGAATGCATTTTAGTTCAACATCACTTATCTATTAAGCGGATATGTTAGGTTTTACGTAAGACTCACTATCACTGAAAGTTTACAAATCAGTTTGTTAATAAAAATAGTAGCAGCAGTCGCGTATACTATAAGACATAAATACATTCAGACACTCTCAGAAAGTTTATTTTGCACACAGAAATACGTCCCTTTATTTGTTAGCAAACAATTATTGCTACACTTCATTCACATAATCTCAACTATCACCTATTTTTAATTATATATGCTCAAATATCATCTTTGATATAAGGAAATCTTCTGTTTTTTTAGCTAAATTTTCATTCAATTTAAAGAAAAAATATAAATTTGTAGTTTGGAGTTTTATTATATCAGTAACACCTTTTTCTGCTACATAATTACGTGACAAATGTAGCTCCATTTAGCTAGAATCTCAAAATTTCTTCAACGTGAATTCCAGAAAATGTTTCTTTGGCCTTTTTGATCACTTTCGAAAACATGGTCAATCCAAGATATGATAGTAAATGAATGCCTCGGAAAGAAAAGAAAGATGGAACAACTATTGCCACTAAATGGTTTCACTTGTACCATACATGTAATCGTTTAAAATATGCAACGTAATTCTGCAAGTAAATCTAAGCGAGTGGTAATGAGAGTTCCATCTAGCAAATGACTTACAATTTATTTCAAAGACGATCAATCACGACTGAACCGGAGTACACAATGAATTTGCTGTCGAAACATATTTAAAGACTAATGAATCTGTAATTGCTACACAGAGAGCTTTTCGAGCTCACTTTATGTTACGTCAGAATGATGCTCTTCAGGATAGAAAATCGATACTGTTATCCGTTGAACATTTCAGAAATATAGATTCCTCAATTAAAAGAAAGTCTCCTGGAAGATTTCGAAGTGCTCGAACTCCGGAAAATGTTACCTTAATCTTTTTGATCACTTTTAAAAACATGACCAATCCAAACCATGATAGTAATTGATCATACCAGAAATAAAGATTAAGAAATAAGCAAAATGGATCTACCATTGCCACTTGCCTAAGTTTTTTTTTTTACCATACAGATGACAGTTTAAAATGTGGGTTGTGTTTGTGTCGCAGCTAGTAAAACTGATATATTAAATTGGCCTCAAGTTTTTACCATAAGACTTATTCCTTCCTGAATTTCAATTCATTTATATTATATAATACTCTTTTGCATTCACATTGATAATCCTCGTATCAATTTCTGACCACTGACAACCCCTTTATTTTAAATGCACTGCGATACTCCAAGTATTATCAATTCATCTTTTCAATAGCACTCTTTTTGCATGGGTACTTGTATTAATTTCTGACTAAACAAATAACTTTTGCCTTTTTTTTTATATATCTAATGCATTCTTCCACTGATCTCTAGTTTCCCCAGGGTCACTACTTTTTTGGAAACAAAATCATTCAGAACTGTCCCAAAAAGATTGCAACCCATTAATATGATAACGCTTTATGACAAAGACAAGAAACTCAAATAAAATGTGCATGTCCTTGAGGGAATTGAAAAAATATGGAACATGAAGGTGACAATTATACCAATTGTGATTGGTGCTTTTGGTACAGTTAACTAAAGGATTATTAAAGGAACTGGAGGACCTGGAAGTTGGAGGATAAGTTGAGACCATCCAAACTTCAGCATTATTGAGAACTGCCAGAATACCGAGAAGAGTCCTGGAGACTTGAAGAGACTTGCTGTCACTCAAATTCCAATGAAAAACCATCAACTAAAACTGATGTGAAAAACTCTAATAATGATAGTAATAATAATAATAATAATAATAATTTAATGTGTCTTGCTCAAAGAATGCTTTTTCTACACGGCGTGTTCTAAATGATCGCTTGTCTCAGTAATAAATTATTATCATATTAATGGGTTGCATCGTAATGATTTTGTGCCATTGTCTTTATTGGAAATCCTTTTTGAGATGAGGCTTCTTAATCTGAGTATTAATTTTAGACAACAACTATAGACAATTTTAGACTACAACTATGGAAGGCAGTAATTACTCAAGATACGGTTACAAGACTCAGCATTCCTATCCGAGGTCGCAGGTAATCACCTGAAGACGGCCAGAGGTGAAATTTGACCGAAACGTAGTGAGAGAAAACAACAACAAAAAAAAACCTACCAAGATAAGGACAAAAAAATTCCGCAATAAAATTAATACTCAGATTTTGTGCCAGTTTGATGTTTTATACTCTGGTTTGTTTAATGGTATATCAAACTCCATGGGCTATTTAATACCAAAGCAATCCTATTGAAAGAACAGTAGTGGTTCTATTTAATCCATACCTGATGAGATTAGGCAGTTCATCGATTTCAGAAGGGCATTAGACAAAAAGTGAATGTAATAACGCAACTAGAATTCAGCATAGCTAATTATTCTATCAAGATCAAGCACGTTTACCACAACCCCAGAGAAATTGCTCCTCTTGCTTTTATGATCAACTATTTCACCTCTGTCACTGTCTAAATAGGAAATTCACCTGTGTAAATAACAGGTGCATCCGGTCGAGGAATATCAGGATATGACCTTGACTTCGAGGGTTTGAATTGAGTGCGAAATTGTGACGCTCGCAGGAAGAAGAGTGGACGTCAAATTATTATATAAGCCCGGCGACAGGAAGTTCAAATCAGTTGGAGTTCAGACCAGTAGGAGATAAGATGCTGAAGAGAGAACCAGCTCCCAGTTTGATTGAGCAGTTGCAGTTAGTGAGAAGATGTAGGAATGAGGACCATGTCCCAGAGAGGCTGGGCCGTCAGGCCACTGTTGAGCAGTCCAGGAGAACGAGAAAGAAACGCTGTTATGACCATAAGAATGGGGGTCTATGTGTCGCAGTTCTGTTCGGTCTCCAACTCCCTCTCACACCCAAACCTTTTCAAATAAGTGAGAGGTATATTTTTCTAAAGACCTGTGTCTGCTCGTCTTCATTGCGTCGTTATATTTCTGCATGCATATGTATTATGTGGCTATACAACATCACCATGTCATATCAATCTGTTATATTTTTAAAAATATTATCGATGTTTTCATTGATATAATTTGTCTTAGTACTATTAACAACGATGACTGTCCATATTATTTGTTTTGAGAATAGTCACTTAGACCTTATTATTTTCATATGACTATAATTAAATATTTTCTTGAAACCATATGATCGAAAAATTGTCAGTAAGGGATTTACATATTTTAAACATAAACTGCTTTCAATTGATTTACACCAAGAATAGCTGTCAGCATTAGGGATAGTTTCTAAAAGGATTATTTTTATGTATAAATAGTTACGTAAAAACAATATTATTTGAAAAATAGGACTGATTTTTGTATTAAATAACCTAGCAAGACTTAACCAACCAACCAACCAAAGTAGATTGTTTAAATTGGAAGACAGCCATTTATTATTAATGAAAGAAAATTAAACCTTTGAATATTTATCAGTTCTGCTGCTTTTTAAGTCCTGCGCTTTTTGTTAATATTTAATGAAAAAAATCTATTGTAATACTTATGTGACAAGAACGCATTTTGCCTACTTGTGGGCGGGGTTTAGAATATTTCATTTCCTCAAAAAGAGAGTCTTAGATAAGGTATTTAAATTCATGTCCCTGATAAAACACGAAACTGCATGTTGGTGAGGTTACCGTTCTGGTGTTCTAGGGAGTGTGAAATCATTCTTTCGTCATCATTATTTCGATATCGATGTTTACTTGGTTTAGTTTGGTTTGGAGTTGTTTGGTTTGGTTTGGTTTGGTTTGGATTTGCTTGGTTTGGTTTTATGGCATATCAATATTTGTAGGTTTTTAATGTCAAATCCATTTTATACATACAAACAGTCCTATTTCAAACAATTCAGGTTTCGTTTCGTTTGGTATGTTGTGTTTTATGGCATATCAACCTTTGTAGGTTATCTAACGCCAAATCCGTTTTTATATAAATAATCTGTTCTTTTTAAAACAATATAGTTTATCATAAGAACAGTTTAATTTTCAAAAAATTTATTTCAAACTATTCAAGAAGTTCCATGTAACAATTCAGTTAAGTGTAGATACAATTTTAATGTCGATAAACAGTTCTATTTCAAATAATTCAGTTAAGCATAGTCACGCAGTTTAAATGTAAGTACAGTTTAATTGTCAAAAACATTTCTACTTCAAGCTTTTCAGTTTACTCAAACAATTCAGTTTAGCATAAGAATGCTGTCAGTTCTATTCAACCCATAGATAGGGCCTTATCAGGTGATTCGACTCCGGGCCAGAGTGGACCTGGGAGCGATGGTAATTAAGGGGTACTCTGCATTCCCCAAAGCTCCAGCATTGCTGAAACCTCACCATCAGATTGTTTCGTGTCATATCCAGCACACAAGTTAAGGGGGGCTCTTACCCTACTGCAGAGAAGCAGTTTGTGTATTCTACAGCCCCAGCCGACTGGGCAAAAACAATTCAGTTTAACATAAGTAAGAAAGTTTAAATGTCAAAAACAGTTTTATTCCCAACTATTCAGTTTTGTAAATGTACACAGTTTAGTTCTATTTGACCCATAGATAGAACACTCTCAAGTACTACCATTTCGGACCAGAGTGGACCCGAGAGTGATGGCAATGAATGTATACTCAGCATTCTCAAAAGCTTCAACATTACTGGAGCCTCACTATCAGATTATTTGGTGTTTTATCTATGATACTCGTTGCGGGAGTCTTACCCCTCTGCAGAGATGTAGTCTGTTTATTATATTCCTGCAGCCGACTAGGCTCGTTTACTTGGCGTTGTACCACTTATTATGTCCCTGGTGATATTAATGGTTCTATTAAGAAAAAGTAAAGAACTTTCAAATGCACTTCGTAATTGTCTCTCTTATATCAAAAAAGTGTATGATTAAAAAGCGACTTTTACAAAGTAAAATTCTTGCAAATTTGACTTGAAATTGCTTTATTTACCAAGTTCGTTTTAAGTGTATAACATGAGTAAAAATGTCATGTCATGGTTTTATCTCTGGATATTTATCACTGTCTCCATACAGACAGGATTTGACATAAGGTCTTTTTTATAATGAGGATTTTAGGGAAGCAGGAGGTTGATAATGAGTCTCGGCTCATGCCTTGCTGGACTATGTTGGTTATAGGCTGAGTGCTATGTGAGCCAGGTGACCCTTCTGAGGCTTGTAATCACAAGTAAAATGCGAGCCCATAGTGGCACTAATGCCGTCTCATAGCTTGAACCAGACCCGAAAGTCTAATGCTATGCTTGTCATTGAACTTTCGTCCACCTGAAAGTGGCCTGACCGGAGCTGGGGACCAAAAATTGTCAAGAGCCGTTACGGTTACTGAGAGTCTGAAGAAATTATATATATATATATATATATATATATATATATATATATATATATATATATATATATCACATACACACAATGCAAATTGGTCTGTGTGAATGGCTTCCTAACTCTGTGTTATTTATATCCTACAGGTGGATCAAAGAATCGTCCTAAAATTTTGGCGCGTAGACATTTATTGACCAATCAGATTTGTATTTTACTATTTTATTTTCGAGCCTAAATATTTTCTGTTAGTTCACTTCCGATCCTATTTTTCTAGAATATTCTATTCTATGTTTTTGGCTGATTGGTTGAAAAATATAAAAATGTAACTTCAATGCTAATACGGTTTTGATCCTAAATTTCTAGAATGTTCTTAGGTATATTTTTATTGCTTATTTTAAGACAAGACAAAATGTGTATCCTATACGTAATTACACAGGAAATCTGGCTACCAATTTCACAAGATTGCAATCTATTTTTGTGGGGCGTGTTTGAACGAGAGACCAACAAAAGCCAGTGTCAAAATAAGATGAACTAAAAGCAAAGATAACGGCAGATTCTACCAATTTTAACAAGGTAATTGTCCCAAAGGCTCGCATGAGATTCCACGGTAGTGATAAGGCTGTGGTTAAAGCCAATGGCGATTTCTTTAAACATATTTAAACGCTGTAATTTAAGATATTTTCTTGTAATTTTGGTGAATATATCTGATAAAGTGACATGTCTTTTATTTTCATTTTTGCATAAGGTAGACAACACTTTATCCATCGCACCATATATTATATATATACAGCATTAAGATCAAGTAAAGCTGATAACATGGGGTTTTCTCCGAAGTGTAGTGGAAATCTTTCGGTGATAGTTTTTTTTTTCTTTGCTACTTTTAGAGATGAGGTTAGGTGATTGTTATCTGTGTTCTTGTTACGGAAGTCACTTGGTATTCTTCCAAGTAAGAAAACACTTCAGTGGGTTAAAGAAAAAAAAATTATGCTGATTCACAAGGTGGTGAAAGAGTAGTTCGTGAGCCATTTGAACCACGAATGTGTGAAATTGCTTGTGTAGCAAGAATTGCCACTCGTCAATCAGCAATCACAAGAATCTTCTTACTTTCGATAAGTTTCGGTGCTTTTCAGCTTTTAATTAAATGGTCAAATTTATTTTCCGAAAAAATCTGGGAAAAGCTAAAGGAATATTTCAAGCTTTCATCAATTATTGATGTCAGAATTTTCCACTAAAATAAAATGTAAACATTCCGATTCGAATTCGTTGACGAACACAGCTTCATTGTTATCATTGTTGGAAATGGAATCATCGACAGGATTTTTTAATGGGAAATATGTATTAAAAAGAACTATCAATTTTTCAGCCGTTATGAGTCCCACTGATAAAGTGCCAATTGGCCACCGAACCCCAGACGAGAAGCCTTCCTACTTTAGCAGTAATAGTGTTCGTGTCATGTTTGTAATCTCGGAAATTTCGGCGGCGACCCGTGTCACGATGAAATTATCAGCTAGATATGCAAATTTACAGTTTATGATCCTCAGCGTCCCTGAGAGATGTCAGTATTGGTTCCATGGCTGATGTGACATGGTTGCCATATGAACTGAAATGAAATTACCGAAATTACAGAAATTAGATTAATGAGATTAAGGTTTGAAATTGACTCGAGAAATAAAAAGTCAGGGTAACATTTTAATCTTATAGTACTAGTGATCAAATAAAAGTTATCTCGAGGGTGTCCTCGAGGTGTAATACTATTTATCCAACCCCTCCGCTCGGGCAGGATACGACACAAGGTCAATTTTTAAGCGGAGTTTAACAGGTTTGAATTCAGAGTTTTCCTTCTTCTAGACTAGTTGCCTCACCAAGGCTGAAGAACCTAGTCTGTCCTACTATTTACCCATAGCTGGAGGGAGAATAATTGGATTCATACCTTTCCCAATGGTATTAGTGCTATGTGAAATGCAATCAGTCTCGTCCAGGATTTGAACTCGTATCGCTGTGTTCATTTCCTACGGCGATAACGACTACACCACGAGCACCTTGAGGTGTAATGTTTAAAGCGATGGACTGCGGAATCGTAGTAAGCGAGTTCGTACTCCAGTCACGCTATTACTTTAACTTTCGGACAAATACCCTTGGGAAAGGTATGAACCCGTTTATCCTCCCAGCTATGGGTTAAAAAGTACCACTACTGTTCTTCTAAGAGAATAGCATTGGCATTAAATAACCTACAAAGGTTGATAAGCCATTAAACAACGAAACCAAACCATACCAAAAGTTATCTCGAATAAAAGACAGCAGTTGTAAAAGAAACGAGTGGAGAAAGGACAATATCTCATCCCGTGGACTTGGTTTAACAAGATATACTTCATCTAGCACTCTGGATTAAAAATAGCTATTAACCTGGACTTGCAGAGGTCGCAAGATTCAATTAGTCATCTTAGAAGTAGTGGAGGGCTGGCCAAACAATGTCTCACATAGGGATTCGGTTTTCTGTGAATCCCAATATAAAACAAGGGTTTTATTGATTTGCTCTTTATTTAAATTTTTTGTGTTGTTATTTCTGCACCAAGTCCCATAAAAACGAATACCTTTGAAATAGATCTATCTAACCCATTGATGGGTCCCGAAGTTTTACAACCACTCCTGATCAGAGGGTAATCAAGACAAGAAAGGTTTTAGTCCATACTCCCTAATGTCATGGATATGACAATAAACCATATGATCGCGAGCCTCCAGCTCTAGATATTTGGGGAATGTGGAGTATTCCTTCATTGCCATTGCTCACAGGTTCACTCTGATCTGGAGTGGTAGCACCTAACAGTTTCCTATGAATAAGTAAAATAAAACAAACTGCGTGCAAACAAATGACTGGTGCTAAATTGTGAATGTTATATAGCAATACTTGAAAGCATTTAACTCTGTATAAAAAAAGAGGTTTGGCTCGTTTAAAAATGTAATGTACACAATGCCTTTACAGATTATATATATATATATATATATATATATATAAAGAGGATTTGACATTGAATAACCTAAAATGGTTGATATGGCATAAAAGCTATCCAAACCAAATCATATATATTCAATAAATATGTATAAAGAGGATTTGGCATTAAATAACCTACAATGGTTAATATGCCATAAAAACAAACCAAATCAAACCAAATCATATATATTTAATATATATGTATAATGAGGATTTCTTATTCATTAATCTATAATGGTTAATATGCCATAAAACCTAACCAAATCAAATCAAATATATTCAATATATATCTGTAAAGAGGATTTGGAGACTCCCTTTTTTATGGTAAGGGTACTCTACCCTACAAGAATCGTATACGGAGCCTCGACGACAGTTTTCCTGAACAGAGAGAAAAAAATCAATTCAAATCCTAACGCTTGAAGCAAGTTCTCTCTTTTTCTGTTTTTGCATGTGTGTATTTCCTTTTCCAAAATAGATGAATTACCATCAGATAGTGTGCTTCCTTCATTGCCATTATTCCTCAATCAACTCTGACCCGGATTAGTCGTAACTATGAGGTTCCTATCTGTGGGTCAAATGATTTGTAAATTATCCACATTTAATAAAAATACTCGACATCATATAACCATATGCAAAAAAGATCTGGTAGATAAACAGGAAAGTTAGCGACCTTAGTCGAGGGTGACCCGAAGACTCCCTTTTCAATAGCTACTACGCTGAGGTGTAGGGCAGGGCGCTACTCCTTTCCCTGGATTGCTCTAATTTACCCTTGATAAGCAAGGCGGCATCAAGTACCATTTTTTAAGTCTTTGGTATGACTTTATCTGGGATTGAACCCCGGTCTCCCGGATCACTGGCAAACACTATACTCATTAGACCACTCAAACATTTGTATATGTAAATGAACAATGAGGATAAATCCTTAAACAGAGGCATACAATAACCCCAGATGAGTTGACATGTCGTTAAAATCAATGATTCATCTATTGTCATAGGTTGCACTGTGCTTCTTGAATTGTGCAAAAATGAGTTATACTGGGTAAATAAAATGATTGTTTGGTGTTTTATGTGAGTTATGTAATGCCAGATATACATATATATATATATATATATATAACCCATAGATGGGACCACACATATACTTTTACTCCGGGACAGAATGAACCTGGGAGTAATAACAATGTAGTGGTACTCTACATTTACCAAAGCTTCAAGACTGGATTCTCAATCAGATAGTGTTTAGTTCCACACCTATTCGTTGGAGGGCTGTTACCCATCCGTAGTGTTACAGTTGGCTTATTATAGAGCCTCTTCTGACAGTGCTGTAAATAAAATAGTTGACTCGCATAGTTAAAATACCATAAGAAGTGAGTTTGATTCATAATTGTTACCTATGCTCCTGGCATATTGTCGAACTAACTTTATCAAATAACAATTATGGTACTCTTAAACCACATAATTATAAAAATTTGTTTGGTTTGGATGGCATATCAACCATTGTAAGTTATTTAATACCAAATGTTCTTTACACATAATATACAAGATGCAGAAGTACCATTTGTTGAGTCTTTGATCGACTCGACCTGGGATCAAACCCAGGTCTCCCCGGCCATTGGGGAATACTCAAACCATTATACCAATATCCGGCTATTACAAATATTCAAACACAAATAGTTTGATTTCGTATTAATCATTTGTTTGATCATATTTAAATGAATTAAAGTATTCAATGATACTAGGAATGATGTCAAAGTCGTACCTATGAGGTTCCTATCTGTGGGTCAAATGATTTGTAAATTCTCCACATTTAATAAGAATACTCGACATCATATTAAATTCAATATTTAGATTAATTTGGAACATAATTCATTAAAGGTGATCACATTATTTTTGATAAGGTAGAGTAAAAAACAGAATCATCTAAAGAATTTTAAAAATAGTTGAACTTTAGAAGGTTACCTGACAAGCATGGAAGCTAAGGATTCAAGGGGGTGTCCTCGTGGTGTAATGGTTAGGGCGATGGACTGCGGAATCGTAGTAAGCGAGTTCGTACTCCAGTCGCGCTATTACGTTCCCTTTCGGGCAAATACCCTTGGAAAGGTATGAACCCCCATATCCTCCCAGCTATGGGTTAAATTGTACCACTACTGTTCTTCTAGGAGAATGGCTTTGGCATTAAATAACCAACTAAGGTTGATATGCCATTAAACAAAGAAACCCAAGGATTCAAAAAGATGAAAGCGAAAATGTCATCGGTTCAAATGCTGGGTCGCTCAGTTTGAATAATTAAAACATAATATTTTTTTCATTGTTTTAATTTTGATTTTCGGTGCACGGAAATGATTCGTTTGGATAGTCAAGGTTGAGCCAGGATTAGAATAATTGGAAATTGTAGGCTTTTCAGTTAAAGGTGTGATACAATAACAGAGTTTTATTGATTGCCTTACCAATCAAATAAAAAAGGGGGACATTTTGCCGCCTTGCTGGGATGTGCAACACAAGGGCATAGTTTTGATTAGCTGACCAATCAACTGAGAGCACCGGGGGCTTTTTTTCTCCTCTCCAATAGTTATAATACGAGGCCATTGGTCCAGGGCTTTTATTGGTTGGTCAATCGGATCCGCGCAGTCACGAATTTAAACCCCTATAAAAGAATACACCGAAAGGGAAGAGAAGATCGAAAGTTGGTTCCATTGATAGAAAACCAAAGCCCTTCCTGCCGGCTTTGCCACCCAAAGTCCTGAACATGACCATTCAACCAGAATTCCATTCAAAAATTCCTCTAACCTTCAGTCAAAGAATCCCCCAATTCTTGTGATTCCAAACTTGAAAGCCAAACCCATTGTTTTGTATAAACGATTTTAATCATTGTATGATAAAGAAATATTTTTTACACCTATTAACAAGGTGCCCGTGGTGTAATGGTTATTGTCGTAGGAAGTGGACACAGCGACACGAGTTCAAATCCTGGACGAGACTGATTGCATTTCACATATCACTAATACCCTTAAGAAAGGTATGAATCCAATTATTCTCCCTCCAGGTAAATTTGACCTTCTAAACACCCATACAGAACAGGGAGGAGTCCGAGCCAGCCTTTCCCCGACTTTTCATCAAATTTCCTGTGAATCTTCAACACAAAGTTTTTGTGGAAAGTCCGAATAGTTATCTACCATAAATATTTGCACAGAGTTAAATTGTTTCAAGCATCGCTATGTAACACTAACAATTCAATTTAGGCATAGAGTTAAAGAATTTCAAGTATTGCTTATCAACATCAATAATTCTGCTCACCATTGCTCATTCGTTTACACACAGTTAAATCGTTCAAAGTATTGCTATGTAACACTAACAATTCAATTAAAGATCAGCCATTTATTCACACTCAGTTAAATGGCTAAAGAGTTCTATTTCTAATAATCCAATTTAACGTAAGTCATTTGTTTATATAGTTTAAATGTCAAACAGTTCTATTTGACCCATTAATAGGACCCTATCAAGTGCTACAACTCCGGGCAAGAGTGGACCTGGTAGGAATGAAAATAAAGGGGTACTCGGCATTCCTCTAAGCTTCCGGGCTGGAGCCTCTCCATCTGATGGTTTAGTGTTATAAGTAGGATACTTATATGATAAGGGGTCTTGCAGAGATGTTGTCAGTGCATTCTACTGTCCTAGCCTTATTAGTATTAGATAGGAATACTTGAAACCTTAAACCTGTATGCATATTATTTGTATTGGGTAAGAATACTTGTTATCATATAACTGTGGCAAAAATTACAACCTAAAAATATAAATTGGAGGCGCATGTGTAACGGTTATCGTTATAAATGGTGACTTGAGTTCAAATCCTGTAAGCGGTTGTTTGTGTTTCACTTTTGCACTAATTTCATTGAGAAAAGCGTAAATCCATCTCTTCTTCTACAGGTAAATAGTAAAGCAGAATTACTTTTTTTTTAAATTTGGCGCGGCAACTACTTTAAGAGAAGGAAAATTAATTTAAAACTAATTGAACTTCATTTACCAAAATTGACCTTATGTCACATCCAAACCGGTTGGGAGTGATTGTGAATTTTTATTCACATTTTCTGTGAATGTATTCACCCAATCAATGTACACAATGTACACAATTTTCTAACCCCAAGACATAAAATAATCCCAGATCGTTTGACATGCCGTTAAAATAAATCAATCACCGAATAGAAATATCAAGCGCTACTATTGCTTCGTCACTGGTGCATATTAAAAAGACAGATATCACTTTCGTTTCTGCTTGCTATCTCCTGCGTCAAACAACACAATGTAGGCGTTTCAGATTTTTTTCAAAATTAAGAACCAAACAAATTTGTTTCGGTTGATGAAGAAAAAGAAACCAAAACCTAACAACAAATCTTATTAGTGTTCGATTTTCTTTTACTTCAGTGATGTTTTTTCGTTAATCACATTAAGAATAATATTTCGAACTTTTATTACTTTCTTTCAGGTAGACATTGGCAGTAATCAGTTTTTTTTTCTTTTACCAAACGAGACGAGATCACTTAGTCCATAGCCCGAGACAATTACTGAAATTAATCAGAAATGTTTACCGTGTAAAATTAAACCTAGTTGCTATTTGTGTTAGAGAAAGGCATGAATCCATCTCTTTCACTTCTTTGCTACAGAGTAAATAGACTTTGAAAGAGCAACCGATCCAGGAGAATGAAGATCTCTTTGTGCTGTTCAAAGAATCCGTAACTCAGTGGTGCATTATTCTTCAGTTATCAGCTCCTTCAAAACGTGGGACCGGTCCTGCACAACTTATGAGAACTCTTATTAGTGGTTGAAGTTTCCTCAGGTCTAATGGCAAAAGAGCTGGACAGTGGCCTCGAAAACAATCAACCAACTTAGAGAATCAAGTATCGGAAAAATAAAACTCTTGATTCCCTAACGTTTTCCAACATCTGTGTCACAAGGAGTGGAAGCAGCACGGGCAACTGTTAGAATTCATATAAGCTTTCTCAGGCCTGTACTTAGTGAGATAATATACCTCACTGTAATAAATAGACTGTCAAGAAAACGTTGTGGTCAGGTATGGTTTTATGGCAGATAAACCATTGTAGGATATTGAATTCTAGATCTAGTTTATTCATACATATTAGATATATATGATTTATAAACAATAGTCAGGAAAGTATAATAGTACCAATTATTGCTATGTAGGACTAAGATCAGGTATTTGTTTACACACAGTTAAATGATCAAACAGTTCTATTTTAAATATTTCATTTTAGCATAAATTGGAGTTAAATGGTTCCAGGTATTGCTAGGTACCACAAACAATTCAATTAATTATCAATCACTTCAAACAAATCAATTTAGCATAGGTCAAAGTTAAATGGTTCCAAGAATTGCTAAATACCACAAACAATTCAATTATACATCAGTGATTTATTTACACATAGTTAAATGACCAAATAGTTCTTTTACAAACAATTTAATTTATCATTAGTCATTTGTTTGCACTCAGCTTAAATGCCAGGCAGTTCCATTTGACCATTAGATAGAACCCGATCAAGTGCTACCACTCCGAGCCAAAATGTACCTGGTAATAATGGCAATGGAGGGGTACTCCGTATTTCCCAAAGGTCCTGCATTCCTGGCGCCTAACTATCAGATTATTTAGTGTTGTATTCGGGACACTCATTCAGGGGGTCTTACCTATCTGCAATGATGCAGTTTTTATGTTCTGCTGCCACAGCTGACTGGGCTACCAAGAACAATCATCCTGAAAAAATTAATATTTTCTAGTGAATAATGTTTTAATCCTTAAATTACAAACTAATTGGATCTCTGTCTGTCTGTCTGTCGTTCTCTTTCTTTCTCTAAGATAAAATCAACTGATTTCCATGCCAAAAAATAAGTGTTGTTTGTGCTCGAGAAGCTGTAATGTTTTTATTTGTATTTTTGAATTTATTAACCAATCGGTGCTTTGGCGCTAATCTTAAAATTTCATTGAGATTCGCAGACGACAATACTTCAATTGTCACGCAAAATTCGAAAGATCAGAAAGCATAATAATTTCAGAAATATTTTGTATCTTAAAGTAAAGTTGGCGACCGTATTCGTGGGCGACCCAAAGGATCTCTTTTTTAGCTTCTACTACTAGAGCGCTATTCCACTCCCAGGTTTGCTCTAATTTGCCCTTGACCCGTATTTTGTAATGCTGAGTGTTAAGCAAGGCGTTCATCGAGTACCAGCTTTTGAGTCTTTGGTATGACTCGACCCGGGACTGAACCCCGATCTCCCAGACCACGGGCGAACACTTTACTTATTAAACCGATGGTCCGGTTTTTGTATTTTACATTGTTTATTTACTAGTTTTAGACAAAAAATGCTACATCTTATGCATGAACTTTACTTTCTTGTAATACAAATATTGGAAAATATCTATGCTTTGACTTATTTTATATTTTCTGAGAAGAAAAATTTTATCTTTTTTTACAAACTTTTCATTCAAGTTAAAAAGATAAATTCATTAAATCTATAGATCAGTGTTTTATTCAGTCATTAACTCATTGATCACCTCTTTCTCTCTCTCTCTCACCGCATATATATATATATATATATATATAGAGAGAGAGAGAGAGAAAGAGATAGATAGATAGTGAGAGAGAGAGAGAGAGAGAGAAACTAAAGAACAAAGTAATCCAAAGTGAAGAATTCATTGTGTAATTAAGTCAACCCAATAACGTTTCGGTTTTAATGAACCATCATCAGGACTTCGAAAAATCGAAACGTTATAGCGTAGACTTTCTTACACAATAATTTCTTCACTTAGGATAACTTTGTTTTTCAATTTTTCTCCATATTGTCAGATTCTTTTCAATTCTTTACACACACACACACACACACACACACACACACACATATATATATATATATATATATATATATATATATATTCATGGTGTAACGATTATCATCGTTTGAAATGGACACGACAGCCCAAGTTCAAATCCTTGACAAGCCGCTAATACTTTTGGGAAAGGTATAAATCCAATTATTCTTTCTTCAGTTATATGTAAATATTAGGTCAGCTGGAGATAATTAACCCTTGTATGACAACCAATCAAGAAGGTAAACTCTAAATTCAAACTTTTAAAACTCCACGCGAAGAAGACAGAGAAGAGATTTAGCGTGCCAGCAGCTCATAATTAAAAAAAAAAAAAAAGATAATGTCTTCTTTAGAAAATATTTTATGATTTATCACTATTATCATCAAGTCACGCTGAGTAATCTTTGTTTCCTGACTCTCTCTCTCTCTCTCTAACTCTCTCTCTCTCTCTCTCTCTCTTGACATCCATCCCTTTCATCCATTGCTTCTTGAACGTCTTCTTGGCTTCAACCAGTGATGTATATAAGTCGTTGCTGATCAGTCAACTCGAAGAAGACCATGCGTAGGAGTCCATAAGAGAACATTGCTAATAAGTTCGTCTCTACTTGCACAGCAATTTCCAGCCTGTCTTGTTTGTCTTACATGGTTTGTAAAATCAGTGGTAGGTGGCTATAAAGCTACAATTTTGTCGAATAATGCTTCCATGATTTATTCAAAACAGCATGTAGCATTTCTGTGTAGTTTTTAACCAGACATTTTTCTCTGTGAATTTTGTTAGCGTCTTTTTTGTGCATCCATAGTGTAGCAATGAAACAGCTAATGCTTGGAAGAAATCCCGCTCAGTGGGATATTATATAATGAAAACTGATATTATTATGTATTATTCATTACCGAATTTCTACGGCTCAGTTGCCAAAATTAAAAAACCTACTACGATCCAAAAACAAGTGCACATTTTACGTAGATTTCTGTAGTTTTACTGTTCGGTTCCAGAATTATATGTTTATTCTGTTGCATATTACTAATACTGCTGAATTTGGTCACAAATACTACTTAACAATATTTGTTGTGACAGTATAATGTTTTTATTGGAAATTAATTTCTTATATATTAAATTTCGAAGAAAATTAATTTTTTTTAAATTCTTAGGCTTGTACTTACTCAGGGCCGATACACAATCTATCTATCTATCTATCCTGGTTATTTTATCAGTATTCCCTTCTATGTTTTTTTCCTGGTTTTCTTTCTCGTTTCCTTGCACCTAAACAAACGATAAGCATTAGATGAATTGTGTCATCGATTATTTTCTTTCTTTCTTCCTTTCTTTCTTTCTTTCTTTCTGTCTGCCTCTGTCTCCCTATGTATTTTCCTTTCGGTTTTTCTTCTTCTTATCGTTTTTCTTTTCTTCCAGCCCTGGGAATCAACCGATAAATATCAGCTATATTAGGACCATAGCTTTCTCTGGATGTGTTCCCGCCCCCTCCCTCTCTTTCTGTCTCTGTCTCTCTGTCTCTCTCTCTCTCTGGCTCGGTCTTTATTATTTCATTATCATTTTCTTTTTGTTCCTCTTCCTCTCTCACACGGTCCCCCGACACACACACACACACACACACACACACACACACACACACACACACACACACACATATATATATATATATATATATAAAACTCAGTCCAAATACTTGGTTATATATATATATATATATATATATATATATATATATATATATATATATATATATTTTAAAAAAAGGTAGGTCCATGAAGGGATTTGTATTTTTTAAATTTATTTATGTAAAATAAATAAGTAAATGAATGATTTCGAAAAATACAAATCTCTACGTGGGCCTACCTTTTTTTAGAATATTTCTATTCTTTCTTTGGACCTGCCACAAACATTATATATATATATATATATATATATATATATATATATATATATATATATATATATAAGAATGGGTCCATATATCCATAGCTTCGTACGTAATTATTAATTGACTTTTGATTTGATATCATTGATATCAGTTAATACTTTTTCGTTTATATTTACTATTGAATTAGATGCATTGAAAATAGTACCGATTATGTTACGACACCGACATTTTCAAACAATATTTTTTCTCAGGTTAAGGGGTTACTAACTCATTTCTGTCTCTCCCCGCCCTCTCTTTTTCTCTGTTTCTGTCTCTTTGTCTCTCTCACTCTGTCTATATATATATATATATATATATATATATATATATATATATATATATATATATATATATATACACATCAATGTATATATACAATAACATATATATATGTATACACACACACACACACACACACACATATATATATATATATATATATATATATATATATATATATATATATATATATATATATGTAAAAGAAAAAATCAATTATTCTGGCACCTAACAGTAGTTAAAATTTTTAATTGGAATATTTTTGCACACCAATGTTTGATCTATGATTAATATACAATACTTCATTGCTTACTTAACTGTATTGATAAGAAAGGAGATTGTTTTGAAAAATGGATATATTATCGCGTAAAATAAACGCTTCTTTTTTTTTTTCTCCCCATAATTTGGTTACAGACTAATTGATTTAGCCACGCAATTTTCATTGGTTTTTATATTTCCTCAGCCTGATATATTATCCATCAAACTTCGAAAAGTATAAATGTAATTCGAAATTGATTTTTTCGTTCAATTTACTAAATGTCTAATGACCTACAGATATGAAAAAGTCCTAAAAAACATGGAACGTTTCTTTATCGATTGCTTTAAATGGACCTATAATAAAATTATACGATTGGTTTACTGTTAAATGGTTTAAAGCATTGCTATTTAGCAATAATATTCATTTTTAATATAACTCATTTTCTTGCAAATAGTTGAATGGTTTCATATATTGCTAAGTATTATTTATAATTCTAATTTGTATTATTCATTGGTTTGAACACTGTTATGTGGTTTCAAGTATTGCTATCTAACACTAATAATTCTATTTAACATTAATCATTTGTTTACTTACAGCTTAAAAGCTTTAAAGTATTTCTCTTTAATACTGATAATTCTATCTAATATTCCTAAATTGTTTGTACTGACTTAAATGGTTTCAAGTATTTCTATCTAACACTAATAATTCTATTTAGCATTAATCATTTGTTTACTTACAGCTTAAAAGCTTTAAAGTATTTCTTTTTAATACTGATAATTCTATGTAATATTCCTAAATTGTTTGCACAGACTTAAATGGTTTCAAGTATTGCTATCTAATACAAATAATTCTATTTGATACGAATCATTTACCGACATTTTTAGCATCACTATTGTCATCATCAAATCACAGTGGCAGCACATATTTCGCTGAAACTACCTCTCTCCGTCTATCCCAATCCTTCATTGCTCCTAGCAGGTCTTCGAAACTACGTTGGCTATGTAAAAAATACTCTCTTGTTGGCCAACTCTGGCACGTCCTTGTGTAGGAGTCCTCAGATGAACGTCACTAATGAGTTCATCCTTGTTTTTCCAGCTGTGTTCCGCATGTCTTTTTCGTCTTGGATGATTTTTGAGATTGCTGGTAAGTGGTCTGTTTCAAGTATTG
The DNA here is from genome assembly GCA_963585895.1 of Sepioteuthis lessoniana. NCBI lineage: Eukaryota > Metazoa > Mollusca > Cephalopoda > Myopsida > Loliginidae > Sepioteuthis > Sepioteuthis lessoniana. The sequence continues at coordinate 75,762,550 of OY757925.1, read as the reverse complement.
TTATCTAATACTAGTATTTCTATTTAATATAAGTCACTTGTTTGCACATTGTTTAAATGATTTCGAGTATTGATATGTCGACACAGATGACCCACAGCAGAAATCACGTTCTGGCACCTTTTAAATAAAATAGTGTTGAGTGCTACATGTACTCATGTAGCACTCAACACTATTTTATTTAAAAGGTGCCAGAACGTGATTGCTTTACCAATTCGAACACCTAGTCAAGAACTGCTTAGACACCAGGTCTACGCCATCTACCATTAAAAGTCACCATCTAAGATTAACAGGTGTGGTGTTGATGTATTATTCAGCCCCAGCCCATAAAATGATTCATGTCTTACTGTCACTGATTATATATAGGGTCTCTCAATATACATGGGACCCATGTGGCAGTTTTCTACTAATTATAATATCGTGCTCTTTTTTCTTTCAAATTTAAAAATAGTCTACCATAACATCTATTAACCATCAATCACAAATGCTTTTGAAAAGAAAGGAGAATATTTTAGGCCACTACTTATCCGAAAAAAATCATTCAAAACTGTGCAAGCCAAATTTCGCAGGAAGTTTAACTTTAACAATTATCCCCAGAAAAGCCAAATTTATCGTTGGGTACACAAATATCAAGCTATAGGATCTGTAAATAACCTCAACAGGAAGGCAAAGAATCCAAAATCTGGTAGGCAGTGGACTGCAAGATGTTCAAACAATGTGTATGCGGTGAAAGATTCTGTGGGAAGGAGTCCGAAGTCCCTCCGACGACGTTCCAAAGAACTTGGTCTTTCATGTGTATCATCTAAAAAAATATTAAAGAAGAATCTTCAGCTGCACTCATAGAGATTTCCGATCAAGTATAAATTCACACCAGCTGACATGGAGTTTCTTGTCTCAGTAATAAATCATTGTCATATTAACAAGTTGAATATACTTTGAGACTCCCTGTATATGTACATGAATATATAGTGTATATATGTGTGTGGCTTGGTGTGTGTGTGAGGGTAGAGAGAGAGAGAGAAAGAAAGAAGGCAAAGTTGAGACATTGAACTGATAGAGCAACCCTTTCTATTTATTTATTTATTTCACAATCAGAAAGATCGATACATATTTGTCTGTATGTGCCAATCTTTCCGTATTCATCTGCCAGTTTCTGCTGCTACCCGTTTTTATGAATTTATTGTGTTTCTCTTTAACTGTCTTTATGTAAATCACTCACTCTCATATCCACTTTATCTCTCCCCATATATATTTACACACACACGCATAAAAATGCTTGGATTAGTGAAATATATATATATATATATAGTCATCCACAGACAGACTGTTTCGTTCTATCACTACTCTTTAGGCTAGATTCCCGAAGCTGGGATCGAAACCTGGCTAACTGAAACGCCAATCTAAGATTCTATCACTCAGCCACGAGGAAACCAGCGCAAGCAAAGGAAGTTTAAACGTTTATGTATCACATTGGTTTTGTTTACATACATCCGCTTAACGGCTACCGACAGTTCAATTCATTTGAAGAGCCTTGCTTTACGCAATATATATATATTAATCACTAATCCCGGCAAAATTAAAGAATTACCCTGTTGACCCAGATATTTTACTTCATAGAAAATGAACTACTCAAAAATAAGTCGCAAAGCAAGCATAAGTACAGTTTTAATGTCAAAAACAGTTCAATATCAAACAGTTCAGTTTATCATTAGTACGTTGTTTAAATATCAAAACAGTTCTATTTCAAGTAATTTAGTTTAGCATAATTTCACATATTAGTTCTATTTAACCCATAGATAGGGCCCTATCAGTTGCTACCACTCCGGGCCAGAGTAGATCTGGGAGTGATGGCAATAGAAAGGTGCTCCACATTCCCCAAAGTTCCAGCATCACTGGAACCTCACCATCAAATTTTTTAGTATTACATCCAGGGCACTCGTTTGGGGTGTCTTACCCCTCTGCAGAGATGCAGTCGGTTTATTCTAAACACCAACCGACTGCGCAACACACAATGCAAAAACAGTTTTATTTCAGATAATTCAGTTTACCATATGTATGCCATTTAGATGTTAAAACAGTTCTATTTCGAGCAATTCAGTTTAAAACAAGTACACAGTTAAAATGGCAAAACAGTTCTATTTTGAACAGTTCTGTTTAGCATAAATACACAGTTTAAAGGCAAAAACAGTAAACTTTAGAAACCGAAGTTTAGTTAAGACCCTATCAAGTGCTTCCACTCTGGGCCAGAGTGGACTTGGGAGCGATGGCAATAAATGGGTACTCTGCATTTCCTAAGATTGTTTAGTGCCATATCTTGGACACTCGTTGCGGGGGGGTGTCTTACCCCTCTGTAGAGGTGCAGTCGGTGCATTCTACAGCCCAAGCCAACTGGACAAAAATTACATAGGAAATGACAGTTATTACCTCAACAATCAATGCGCATGTGTACATTGAAATCACAGATAATTCTGTCAATTCTTCGATTGAAAATTGGCTTCGTCTTGTTGACATCATTTTTTTAGCACGATAATGCATCTTATCACGAAGCAAAGGAGATGAAAGCTTTTATTCAGGAGAGGTCCAGGATGCGGAAAAAAATTAGAAATATTCTAGTATAATTATAAATGACTTAATCATTAAATATGATCAATTTTAATTTAAAAAAAATAAACAATAAAAGAAGAAGATAGACAAAAAACAGCAAATTTGCTCAATATGGCCTCCATTTTTTTCAATCATTGTATCAACAGGCCTTCAAAACGTTTTGCATGCCTTCAAAAAGGATTTTTCAGATGGTTTGGTTTCTTTGTTTAATGGCATATCAACCTTTGTAGGTCATCTAATGCAAAAACTATTCTCCAAGAAGAACAATAGTGGAACTATTTAACCCATAACTGGGAGGATAAGGGGGGTTCACACCTTTCCCAAGGACATTTGTCCGAAAGTGAACGTAATAGCTCGACTGGAGTACGAACTCGCTTTCTATGATTACGCAGCCCATCGTTTTAACCATTACACCACGAGGACATCTCCCGAATTTTTCAGAGATTTTATTCCATTCCTCATCAATAATAGTCTTATGCGACCTACCATTTGGATAGGAAGTTGCATTTATTTTGTTTTCTAAAACGCCCCTTATAGAATAATCAATAAGGTTAAGGTCTCGGCCTGATGGTGGCATAAATTTGAAGGCAAAAATAGACAAACATTTATTCGACATAATTTTTGAACTTTTCTGCACCTCGTGAGTCTTTTTTATTTCAACTTCATACTCAAAAAATGTCAAAAAGTTTTAAATCTTGTTCAATTGCTCCCCTCACAGTTTTCTCGTGGACTTTCAATTTATTCGCGTGCTTTCTTATTGTCATGACCGATTATTAGGGGTCAATAAATAAATAACTCGACACGGAGATATGAGGTGCCACACAAATGTATCCAAGTCTCTAAGGAGGGTTTCCTTGGGTCAACGTATGTTGTATACATATACATCTTCACCATCACAACGACACAACAATAAAGATGCAAGAGTAAAGACGAAGGAAGGAAGACGCAAGAAGACTTCTTTTCAAAAATATTCACCTCTCACTTTATTGCAAGGGTTTAAAAGGGTTGTTTAAGGGTTTGCATGTGAGAGGATGCTGGAGACCGAACATAAACTTCATATTTTGACCCCACTGTTATGACCGTCACGTTGTGTCTTTCTTGTTCTCTTAGATGCTCAACCGGAGGTCTTGGGGTCCACTCCATCGGGGCTTATCCGAGGGCCCCCTCGGTCGGGTTTGGCCTTCCCTACCACATCTGGTCTCTATTGTCTGGAATTCTACTGACAACTGCTTTGGCACCCCAAACTCAACTGAGTTAAATAATAACTCAACGCCCACACGATCGCCTACTGGATCTTTGAAATCGGATGTTTAATCGTCATCAAGCGGAAATAACTGTCATGCAGTTCAGAGGTTACTCTCTTCCGGTGCATGACTGTAATGGCACAATGGGACCTTCACCTTGTCCCATATCATAAGCCTTAATTTGCCCACGCGATCTCTTTCGATTACTGGCCGTTGGAATGTGTCACTTCCTTCCGGTGTATTACCTTGGATTAGTATTTTTGGGCCGGGTCGAAGGTCAAAATATAACACGTAGACAAAGACAGGCAAAGTGTTTACTACAGCTGCTGCTCCCCCTCTACCAGCTTAGTTCTTGATTAATATACCTTTAGGGTAAGTCCATTATTCTGGTCATAGGTGAGTCACCTACAACACTTATTGACGTAGTTGTATCCTTCTTAATCGCCGTAGCGAGAACAGTTAAAAAAGCCTATTTGTTTCGTTTTTCGTTCAGTCCTCCAATCCCATTTTTCTTTTTAAATCTCTTTTTCTGTAAAAGGTTTTTCTTTGTATATAGTAGGAAAAAAAACTCTAATTATTTCAAAATATTTTTTGGTTTGGATTTGACATTAAGAAAAATATAGATTCTTTGCCGTTTCTTTTTTGCTCACTCATATTGGGCTGAATTTTAAAGAATGAAGAGTTTGAATAATTGAGCTAATCCTGAAAATCTAGATTTATTTTACTTTCTTTTTTTAAAATTGGACTAATCAGATTTTAAAATCTTTTAAAAATGATTCCATATTTTGCTTCCGCACCCTGTATATCAATTCGTGGAACAATCCTGACCTAAATCCAACTGAAGATATGTCGAAAATTTAAACAAAAATCCATGAGTATGTTCTTATCGCTAAAGAATATCTATTATTTGCCATTCGGGAAATCTGGAACCACTTTGATAAAGAATATTGCTTTTATGAAATCCATGCCTGAAAGAATTGTTTGTCGTAGAATGGACAAACTAAGAATTAAATACAATTTTTCTCAATGAATTACATAATATTATCCTCTATGGTTGGTTGATCAATTATATTTTCCTCTGTATGAACAGGAAAAATTATAACATCGATTGAAATAATTCAATCTAGTTTGTTTCAGTTATATTTCATGAAGCCAGAACGTTCAGCAATTAAATAAAAATCTTTTGCATCATATCTTTTATTAGTTTATTTATTGCTAAATAAAAAAAAAAGAATGAAGGTGATTGTTAGTATTCGATGATTTTTCCCTTGGGTTGAACAGCCACTTATCTCCTATCTTACAAACTATCCAAGTAAGACAAACAAGACAGGCTGGGCACTGCTGGAGAAGTAAACGAAAAAAATTATAAATGACGTTCTTTTATGGATTCCTGCATATAACGCGCCTGTAGTGGCCAGCCAGTTTAGATAATTCTGTCGGTGTTTTTGGGTAGACATTGCGGTGATAGTAGAATATTTTCAAGTGGTCCAGATGTTTTTGTCTTTTTTATGGAATTTTTCCACAGTTTGTGTAATATCTTTTATTTACAACTTGCCTTATCAGTTTTTTTCACATCATCAGACTTAAAGAAATATGTATAAAAGTAAAAATTATATATATATATATATATATATATATATATATATATATATATATTCTTCCCCCCTATCCATGGTGTTTATAACTGGTTGATTACATCTTCTGCATAGTGTTAATACATTTCACTCAAAGGGGATATGTAACATGATATGGAGATTTGAAGCTAGAAAGCGACAGGGGGTAAATTTCTGAGGAAGGAGATAGAGAGAGAGAGAGAGAAAAGAAAAATAATTAGAAAAAGCAGACAGAGAGTCGACGGAACACCCAGCTGACCTCTGGGGAGTCAGGCCAAAACTCTCGTTGTAGGTCAGTCAGTCACGAGTGAATGACTTGAAAAAACCCATAGGTCCCAAATCTTTTGTGCTGGTGTGGAACCATCGGAAACGGGTATGTTCCTCCCACCGATATTAGACGGAAGGGGACGATTCGGGTTTGAAAGTAAGTTGGCTGCGAGATGTGACAAGGTAAAGACGACAGTTGAACACCAGCAAGAAACAATATAAAGAGATACGAAAATTATGATCCCTATTTGGGGTGAGCTCTGAATAGGGGTGTTACAACAGACGCGTAACTAGAGAAGAAACCAGCGAACAAGTACGTTAGAACTGCAACAGAAAATCAGAAAGAAAATTCAAGGTCTGTGCCCGTTCTCTCTCTCTCTCTCTCTCACACTCTCTCTCTCCCTCTCCTCATAATATGTTGTATCTCTTTGTCCTGCTTACGAGGTCAATTCAGTTTCCATGGGTCCTTTCTTTTTCCCAGCGACTACTTAAAAACCGTAGTAGCGAATAAACATTTCTGTTAGGGAAGTAAGTATTTTGTGTTTCTCTCCTTTTCCCACGGTGAGTTTACAACTGGGTCTGACTACTCCTGAAGACGTAGAGATACAAGCATTAAGCCGTTCGCCACGTGGTGATATAAACGGCTATTTCGTACCGTTATGGTACAAATATCCCGTCTATGAAACTACATCCGTAAATGATGTAAATAATTCTTCATAACCATTAATCTTAGGTCCACTTTAAACCGGTGTGGTCGTACATGTTTAATTCAAATCTATAGACCAAATATATCTCGGTAGAATTAATCGGATTGATCTTCTTTAGACCATGTAACTGTGTGCAAACATAAAATGATTATTGTTCTTAAATAGGAATATAATGGAAAGACCATCCGTAGAATCCTTGAAGGGGTACGGACAAATCCTACTGGCGACATCACTATTTGTGGACTTTACCAAGGCCTTCGATTCCATTCACAGAGGGAAGATGGAAAAAATCCTACTACCAAAAGAAACCGTAGTAACATTAACGATTCTCTATAGAAACACCAAAGAGAAATACGTTCACTGGATGGAGACACAAAATACTTCGGCATTGTAGCAGGAGTAATACAAGGGGACACGCCAGCCCCATACCTCTTTATTATCTGTCTAGATTACGTCCTTAGAACATCGATTGATAAAATCAAAGAAAACGGCTTCGAGCTGACAAAGAAAAGAAGCAGAAGGTACCCCTCAAAAACAATTACCGACGCCGACTACGCCGATGACATAGCGATTCTGGCAAATACACCCAACCAAGCCGAAACACTACTGCATAGTTGGAACGAGCCGGCCCAGGCATTGGCCTCCATGTCAATGCACACGAAACTGAATATATGTGCTTTAGTCAAACAGGCGACATTTCCACACAAGAGGGAACCTCTCTGAAACTGGTAGACAAATTCACCTACCTAAGAAGCAGTGTCTTATTAACCGAAAAAGACATCGACACGCGGCTAACGAAGGCATGGACAGCTATCGATAAGCTATTGGTCATATGGAAATCAGACCAGACCGATAAAATGAAACGCAGTTTCTTCCAAGCAGTGGTTGTGTCGATACTGCTGTATGGATGCACTACTTGGACGCTAACAAAATGGCTGGAGAAGAAGCTAGACGGAAATTACACAAGAATGTTGCGAGCAATATTGAACAAGTCCTGGAGGCAACACCCCACAAAGCACCAACTATACGGCCACCTGCCTCACATCACGAAAACTATCCAAGCTAGACGAACCAGACATGCAGGACACTGCTGGAGAAGCAGGGACGAGCTCATAAGGGATGTACTCCTATGGACCCCCGCATATGGCCGAGCAAAAGCAGGACGCCCAGTTCGAACATACATACAGCAGCTATGTGAGGATACAGGATATAGCCCTGAAGACCTGCCAGAGGCGATGAACGATTGGGAGAAGTGGCGAGAGAGGGTCAGGGAGATGATGATGATGATGATGATGATGGTGATGAAGATGATGATATAATTAAGTACAAATTACCAGTATTAGATAGAAATACATTATATCCATGAGAGAACAAATTATTATTGACACATGCTATAAAAAATTGAATGAAACATTGAACAAAGTAATGATTTTGATCAAACATTAATAGAATCTAAATTTTATCATTAAATAACCCATGAGTTGATATACCGTTAAAATCAAAAACAAAACGAAACAAAGCTTGCTTTTTGTCTGTCTGTCTGTGTTAGTCTCTCTTGTCAGCTGTATGACCGTGACACTTTTCTATCTCTTAGTGTATCCTCTCTCTCTCTCTCTCTCTCTCTCTCTATCTATCTATCTCCGTTTCTCTTTTTTTGTCTGTCTGTCCGTGTGGAAGCGTTACTCTTTTGTGTCTTTCAGTGTATCCTATTTCCCCTCCCTTTCTTTTGTTTTTCTGTTCGTTTGCTTGATACTCACCCCTTCTGACCATCGATGTGTATGTTTTCCCTTCGTCTAAATCTCTTTCATTTGAAGACGCTGATAGCGTAACAGTTATTGTCGTCAGAAATGGACACAGAGATCAGTTTTCAAATCCTGGACGATTCTGTTTGTATTTAGCGTTGCGACAATAACATTGGGAAGATAAGCATCCAACTATTGTCTTCCCAAGTAAATAGTAGGGCAGGATAGGATCTTTAACCTTGGGATAGCAACCTCTCTTGGAGAATGAAAACCCCGTAGTTAAACCTATTAAACTCCGCTAAAATAATTTGACCTTGTGTCACATCCTGCTTTCTTTCTTTTTTTCTCTATTTTTCTACCTCTCTTTCTTTCTTTCTTTCTTTCTCTTTGTCCTTTTCATTCATTGCTTCTCTTTTTCTATCGCCACGCAGTATGTCTTGTTATTTCTCCACCCCCTTCCCCCACACACTTTTTTTGATTTTTAAAAAATTATGTTATACCCAATTAAGCTCGATTCGATTTTTTTTTGTTTAATGGCATATCAATCTATGTCAATTATTTAATGCCAAAGCCATCCTTGTAAAAAAAAAAAAAGCAAAAGAAGTAGGGACGAGCTCATAAGTGATGTACTCCGATGGGCCCCTTCACATGGTCGAGAAAATGCAGGGCGACCAGCTCGAACCTTCATACAGCAGCTCTGAGTGGATACGGGGTGTAGCCGATGCCACGACAAAATGATGATGATGAGTTTGAAGTCGTTTACTCCGATATGGCAATCCAGCACTTAAATGACAAGCCTATGTGGATTCCTTCTACACTAGGTGAGAATAAAACTCAATAACAATACTCTGCTTAGAAACGATTTTGCCACACAAGACATCTCTTTGTTAATATCTGTCTATCTATCTATTTATCTATCCCAGCTTTATTCTATTCATCTGTCTACCAAATCCTGTCATCATTTACTAAACTTAGCTATGCTTGCTACATGGCCTGAAGTATGCAACATTCAGAGAGAATTGAATTCACTAATACTATTCTTTGACCATGTTTGCAAACGATTATATAACACGAGATTCTTTTTCTCCATTTACACATATCTATCTATCTATCTATCTGATAGTCTCCTTTCTTTCTATGTCCTAGTGAATTTGATTAAGATTTTTTTACCCTCTCTCCTTTCCTCTTCCTGATTAAATATCAGCTAATTTTACACTCTATTCGATAATTCTATATTTTTTTTCTTTCATTTATTCTTTTTTTTTATTTTTCTATTTTCCATTTAACACAAAGCAGAACTCTACGCATGCGCATAATTACTGTGACCAGCAAGAATTGTCTATAATTATCTGCAGATAACTGACAAAACTTTTAAAGAATTTTCTTCATGAATAATTACGGCATCAGTTTAACTGTCGTCTGCTTCGTTCATATCGGCAAATATGTGTCCTTCGTATTTGCTTTACAGTCTCTAATGATGTGAACATTAAAGATTATCAGTGCTAAGCACACGAGACAAATAGACATTTTATTTGTCCAACAAAAGAAAAATCATATGGTATAATCAGAGAATTATTCTTATTAGCAGTACTTACTACGTACGGGCTGTAGGATAGTCATCATTAAAAATAATGAACGAAAAGTCGCTTTTCTTATAGTTTAGTATAATTATTTATATTATAACCAAGTCTCACGTATGGAAGATGGCTTCGGGATCAATCGGAGATTTCAGTTTTTGGGTGCTTAAGGTGTCAGGCAATAAACAAACATTTAGCTAAACTGGTTATTTTTTACTCTCCTTGACACTCGAATAGTTAGCTTTTAATTCTTTGTTTAAGGGAATACCAACCTTCGTCGGTTATATAATGCCCAAGCTATACTTCTAGAAGGACAGTAGAGTTTATTATTTAACCCTTAGCGTTGAGAGGAAAGATAACCGTTAAGACGGTTCCGTTAATAGACGAACACCGGTCCTCAACGGGTCATATAAGTATTGCGTCAGTCCCCTACTGGCAGTTAGACTTTTACTCAAGTTAGGTCGGGAAAAGTTTTGCTTCTGAGTTTATTTGATTAAATTCATCTTTGGGCTCTGCATTGAGCTTCTGCTTTTTTTATACACTTTTTATAAGAGCACAAAACGTCATTCCTTTTTTTATATGCATCAATATTGAGTTACTGTCACTTTTTTCGTGGTAACTGGCCGCTAGTCACAACCTTCCTGTGAAGACCAGCCACCACTTTTTCTCTTCATCTCTTCGACCATTTTTCAACAGCCACTACCAAATAACAACATCAATAACAGTCTTCTCTAGGAATTCACCATCTTCAGTCCTGGTTTCTCTACAACTATGGAAGAAAACATCAACATTTCGCAGACCGACCTCTATTGCTGCCGGCTTCACAAGTGACAAAGGAAACCTCATACACAGCCAGCTCTATTCTACTAAGACAAAAACCTCTGGCGAGTTCAGCAACGCCAGTCTCTTGGTCTTTAAAAAAGAAATCTGCAGAAGATTATGAAAATGACAAAATTGGAAAGTGCGCTCCGTACTTTCAGGGAAATCAAATACTTCCCATACCAAAGCTAGTTGCGGCCTTAGAGCCAAAGATTCTGTTCTTTTATCAAAACAGACGTAAGGACCAGGAGATCAGCAGGATTAAAGAAGGAGACTTTCGAGGAGCTCTTAAAATCCGCAGGCATCCCATGCCGGCATTTAAAGTAACTGCATGTAACGTCCATTACAACTAAATGGAAACGTCCTCGTTGCCTACTTAAGCGCGTATGGCAGCGTGGAAGAAGTGATGCTATTAAGGTCTGCGGATGGGATGGCACTCGGAGATTATGTGTTCAATACTTGTATGGATAGGTAAGGCTTCCAGTGAGTTTCACATATCCTGACCTACAAGGAACACAGGATGATGGTGGTCGTGGAGGGCAGGTGACCACTCAGCTGGTCCTACAAGCAATTAGGCCACCTGTCTTGATTCTGGCCACATAAGATATCAACAAATAACAGTAATAACAACAACGACAAAAACAACAATAACAGCAAGTATAAAACCATCAGCTCAATCTAAGCCTGTCCTGGAACCTGGGGACCATCCAAACAATACGGGAGAAGGATGGACCCAGGTAACTAGAAAGAAGTAATGACCATCAAAAACAATAACAACCAAAGAATCTAGCACCAGAACCAATAGAAGTTCCAGCAGCAGAAGCAATAGCAGCCAAAACAATAGCAAAAACCCTGACCAAAGAAACAACACGAGAAACAACAACAGCAACAGTATCCATAGTAACTCATCCAGTCTCTTCACCAGTAAAGAAGAATAAGAAAAAAGGAAATAGAACAACACAGAGGAAGAACAGTCTGAGGAGATGGACATCTCAATAAAGCTCAAAAGATGCAGAAGCAATTGGGAAACCCAGGCAAAACAAAAATTGTAAACAGTCTAATCCCCCACAGAAAAAGATTCATTCTCATCCAACCCCAAAAGTTACGCCACAACGGCCTCAAGTAAAATCCCCACAACAACTGTTGCCTCAACCATCCCAATTAAAAATGTTCACACTAAAAGGATTCCTCCTTCAACAAATCCTTCAGCAACAATCCCCACAGCTTGAGATCCCATTTTCCCCAACTCTCCCCTCTCTTTCACTTCCCTGGCTGTTCTCCCGATCCAGTTCCCTAAACAGACTCCCGGTAAACAGTCCAGAACAATCACATTCCCAGCCACAGCACTCTGAAGCCTTAGAAAGGGCCTAATCGATAATGAGAGTGAAGAACTTTTAGAGGTGGCTTTGTGCTCTGCGGAAGCTGAGGGGTTTCCAACGGACTTTTAACTCCGCAGAGCAACTAAGCCACTCGCAGACTTCAAAGTAGTTAAAGGTAAGAAGATTTGCAATCAGTACTTGTTCAGGGTTGCACCCATAGTGACCACCTTTGTTCGCTCGGCTGGAAGATGCACAAAAGGCATCCGGTGTTTCCTTGAGAAGGCTTGTCGGGCGGACATAAGGCTAGCCGAGTTGAAGCACTCCTCCCTCCGTAAAACTGTCTCACTGTTCAGGCAGGGTCCTGATTTATGTTCATCCTTGTTTTTATAGGGTCCTAAATTTGCAGTTTCCATTTGCTGCACTGTCCAGAAATGGCCGAGTATCCACTAAACTTAGCATCGGCTCTCTGCGACACGCCGATGGTATCCTCGATCACGATTTCCAGTCCATAGTCGACAGTGATTCAGGAAAGTGGGTTTTATGGCTTTAAACCTTGTCACTTTGAATATGAGAGGACTGAGGGATCCAAGAAAGTGAGCGAACCTGCTTGGTAAACTCTCGATCTTCAGTGTGCATGTTACTGCAGTGCAAGAGACTCACTTCACTCGCGCTGCGGACAATCAGGTGCTGGAGGATGACTAAGTCGTTCTGTCAGCATTCGGTAGCCGTAGCAGCGTTGGTGTCTCTTTGCATAAATCTTGTTCTTGTTGAGGAAGTTGGGCGGTTGGTTGTGGCCGATGTTGCGGTTAAAAACTTCAAGTTTCGGGTGGACGCGGTTTATGCTCCCAATATCACTGTAGAGACGGTCTCCTTTTTGCTGCGGGTAGCGCTGTTCCTCTGTAGCACTATGTGGGTGGGCTGCCAAAGTAGACGATTCCTTTGTCTGTTTTGGCGCGAAACCAGACAAAGTATTCTTGGACCTGAAATCTCGCCGTATCCGGAAGTAGGAAGGGGACGCGAAAGAGAGTTGACGACGCGACCCGGCGGAGAGGAGTGGGTGACGGGACCCGGACGAGAGCAGTTGGGACTGGACAGTTGAGGGTTGGCGTGGAACCACGGACAGGGGCAGTCAACACGGGACTCCGGAGACAGTAGGAGACAAGATAGGGTCCAGTGAAGAAGATCGACTCAAGATGTCTGCATTCGAGGTGCTTGTGGAATTTTCGCTAGTAACCCACGCTAGCGATAGTCCGCACATGCACATAGTGTTGCAATACCTCTTTTCTGCTCTTAGTTAACCCCAAGCTTTGTTCGTGTTTGTTCGTTTGTCCTTCTATTTTCTCCGTTCCCCGATCGTATTCTTGTGTAGGTAAAGAAATGTGCGTTACCCCCTCGAACCACTAGTTGATCACCGGCCAAGAAGAAAAGGCGTAAGAAGGAATGGTTAGAAGACTGAGATAATGTGGTGGGGGTGAGGGCGTAACGTTTACAAATGGTGCCGTGACCAGGATAAGAGACCTGATGAAAAAAAAATTGGAAATGATCGGACGAGAGAATCGAAAGAAGCTGACAGCGAACGGAAAAAGAAAAAAAATGCCATATGGACCCGTAACCGGCGAGACAGAGAGAAAAGAAAAAGAAAACGAGAGAAACAAAGAAAAAAAATGATGGAAAAGAAAGAAATCTACAAAGGTAGGAATACACATTCTCCCCTCCCCCACTGCACTCGAATATAAGAACACACAAAAAAAAGATTTTTTAGATAAAGGAAATTTTCAGATGTAGAAAAAAAACAAACAATTAATCTATTTCGTTTTTGTGTGTGTGTGTGTGTGTGTATGTTTAACCCCTTAACTGCTGATAATTTTTGTTGTATTTTTCTTAGAAGAGAAGGGAAAGTTTCTTCCCTTACCCCCTTTTCACACTTAACTTGACCGGTAGAATTCAAATGCTTTTTTTTCCTTCTTCGTAGCAGTTTCACATAGTAATTTTTATACTTAAGTGTTAGGACCAGTGGCTTAAGAAAGAAAGTTAGTCCATTCTGGGAAGTTTTATAATAATTTTTTTTTATGCTGGAAAGGTGATAAGTCACCGATTGAAAAAAAAAAATTTTTTTTTGCTGTAAGGTTCACTAAAAGAAAAAAATTGTGGTATTTTAAAACCCCAGAGAAAGGGAAGATGAAACGAAAAATAAGAGAGAGAGTGAGATTTCTAAGCTAGGTTAAAATCGACTGGTCAAAGTCGGATCATCCGAGTGCAGAGGGTAGAAGGTGGAGGAAAGCTTCTACCACAAAAAAAAAAAAAAAAAAAATGGAAAATATATAAAAATAAAAAAAAAAAAGTAAAAAATGGCGGAAAAATTGAACAAAGAAAGAGAAGGAAGAACAGATAAAGTCATGAAAAAGAAGAAAAAAAATGAAAGAAAAAGAGAGAACGAAAAGTAGAAAGAAAGAAAGATTGCTAGGGAATTTTTGTCACTGCATCCATGCCTGTCTCAGTTAAAAAAAAAAAAAAGAAAAAGAATAAGTAAACTTTGGATTTTAGGAAGAAAAGAAGGTTTTTGTTTTTTGTGGATTAAAAAAAAAACGGTTGGAAACAAACGCTATCCCCTCCCACACCACCCCCGGTAGAGGGAAGAATTCAAGTGGACAGGAGAGAAGGAAAGAAAGACACAAAGAGAAATGGTGGAAGTGGGCAGAGATCTCAAGGGAAGAGAGGCAAAGGTTAGAACGTGGATGCGTGACAGATTCCTTCAGAACAATTTTATTTTATATATTTGTCAATTGTAGTTATTTTATTTTTATTTGTCTGTGAATTGTTTATAATTAATTTTTTTTGTTGTTTAATTTGTGTGAATTTTTTTTTGCTATCCTTTGTTTTTTTTTTTTTGTTTGTTTGTTTTTGTTGGTTTTTTTTTGTTATACTTTGCCTTGTTTTTTGTTAATTTTGGGAGACCCAGCTTGCCTTGTCATTTGCTTTGTTGTTTATTGTTATTTGTTTATTTTTATTCATTTATTTATTTATTCATTCTTTTTTTATTTTGATTTTTTTTTTTACCTTCATGGATTTTCTGGGTTTATTTTTTGTAAGTTTAACTGCTCTTGGCACTTCTTCACTTCGTCTGATCGTGTTCGCCCTGGGGGGGGTTGCATGGGGACCCCATTTCGGGGACTAGTATCGAGGGGTAGTAAGTTATACAAATGATGATTTGGGAAAGCGAGTGGCCTGATTGACATAGAATTGATGAACATGGTACCGATGAAACGGTTGACGATGGGTTGGGATGACGATACCTGGGCGCGGGGCGGTGTCCGGTTGCTCTTCCCCCCTGGCTGGTCATGGCTGGACGATCTGGGAGATGGTGTCAATTGCTTTGTTTTTTTTCTTATCTTTTGAAAATCCATGGCTGGCTGAAAGTCAGTTACAGTGAATTTTCAGTAACTCTGAGAGACTTGTTTTGTTTGTTGCAGGGGGCAGTGAAGACCCCCAGGTTGGGAGGTGAATTCCACAGTACTTTCTGAAACATTATTCCTGTTACGACACCGATCGAACTGCGGAGATTACTGATGCTCCCACGTCGTAAGGAAGGGGGGGCAAGTCCAAAAATACTCCTGAATTGTTGGGCAGGGGTGGTTAAAATTCCCCTGTGTTCTGATGGGTTGAGGAATGGGGCGAAATGTTCGAAAATTGAATAACGTTGGAGGTGAATGGAAAAGTCCTCTTGAAATCGTTCGGTAGGGGTGGTTAAAATTCCCCTATGTTTTGTTGGGTGGGGGCGGGGCGAATTGAAAGAAAATTGAATAATGTTGGAGGTGAATCGAAAAGTCCTATTGGAATGAAGAATAGGGATGAGTCAGGAGACCCCAGAATTGTTCACAGGAAAGCAAGGTGGAAGAGCTGAATCCAGCAATATTTTTTTTATTTTTTTGAATTTTTTTTATGTGTATGATGATATGGTGTTGTTATATTATTTATTATTTTTTTTTAAGGGACGACCGAACCCCTTTAAAATTTTGTAATTTCGGTTGTTACTGCCTGTAAATGTTTTTGTTTTTTGGCTTGTTGTTGAATTGTGTTGTAATTTATTGTGAATAAATGACAAGGGTAAGAGGGGATGGTATGTAGCACTATGTGGGTGGGCTGCCAAAGCAGACGATTCCTTTGTCTGTTTTGGCGCGAAACCAGACAAAGTATTCTTGGACCTGAAATCTCGCCGTATCTGGAAGTAGGAAGGGGACGCGAAAGAGAGTTGACGACGCGACCCGGCGGAGAGGAGTGGGCGAGGGGACCTGGACGAGAGCAGTTGGGACTGGGCAGCAGAGGGTTGGCGTGGAACCACGGACAGGGGCAGTCAACACGGGACTCCGGAGACAGTAGGAGACAAGATAGGGTCCAGTGAAGAAGATCGACTCAAGATGTCTGCATTCGAGGTGCTTGTGGAATTTTCGCTAGTAACCCACGCTAGCGATAGTCCGCACATGCACATAGTGTTGCAATACCTCTTTTCTGCTCTTGGTTAACCCCAAGCTTTGTTCGTGTTTGTTCGTTTGTCCTTCTATTTTCTCCGTTCCCCGATCGTATTCTTGTGTAGGTAAAGAAATGTGCGTTACCCCCTCGAACCACTAGTTGATCACCGGCCAAGAAGAAAAGGCGTAAGAAGGAATGGTTAGAAGACTGAGATAATGTGGTGGGGGTGAGGACGTAACGTTTACACCTTGACGATACCAAATGAATAGTGTTAATCGGTAATTGGAATGCGATCCTTGATCCAAACATAGATAGGTTCGTAGGAGAGCTAGATGGTCGAGAAGATGTGAAAGCAGCTTGATCGATTATGTGGATCGTAATGACGGTCGACAGGTTTCGTCTGGATCACCCAGAGGGAGAGATGTGGACGTGGCAAGTTTGTTCAACCTCTGTCCGAGTTAGATCTTATCTGGACAGAGTGTTAGAAGAGCTAACTCAGATTTTGTTAAGTATCCCACGTTCCACGATATAGCGCAAACTGATCAGAGACTTGTTAGGGTCAGTCTGCGGCTAGCTAATAGGCCAAGTCTAGGCCGTTACTGGAAGTTCAATACCTCTCTATTGGAGATACGAAATTTTCTGGACCGGCTTGAATCTCTAGCTCAGCGAGCTTTAGTGGGGGCGGTTACCGGGAATAAGTGGTGAGGGGTCTCTTAAACATAAGATTAGAGATTTTCCTATCAAATACATTCGCCAGCTCAACTTAGGTAGGACCATTCTTTTTCGTTCTGCAATCTCTCATCGAGACCACTATTCTGATGATCTTGGAATTTTATTACTCTATTCTCACCTCTGTAATCCACACTAGTTTCCTGCACCGTCCCCTACTCTGCAGTTCTTTTGTCCCATCAGCTTAGTTTCCCTCCCCATTTAGGGAAGGTCCAGCTTATTTTCAGTCCTCACGGAAACTGGAAAACTGTCGGCCACCATATTATAGACAGGAGATAGGAGGGTAGCCAAACAGGTTTTTCTCTTGTTCTATTTTACTTTTTCGTTTGTTTTTTTTTTTTTTTTTCTCCCATCCCCATCAACTTCAACAATTGTAAATATATCACCCTCTGAAATGAGATTCTTGCTTGTTCATTCGGGATTTTAAAGCAGAGCTTTTTTTATTGAGTAAATGCGGTAGTTTGGTGACTGCAGCGTGCCGGCTGAAGGATGTATGGCTTATTGTATTGTATGAATGGGTCGGCGAATGTGGCTAGTATGGGAACCCTAAGATTCATAGTTTACACAAATCTGCTATCTTTCCTCTCCCCAATCATCATCTTGGTGCCTAGTTGACCCCAAAATTGTATTTTTAAAAAAATATCATTTTAGAAATAAAATATGGATATTTACTTAAGTCAACTTTTACACATAGTTGGGGGATAAGTTGGTTCTACCTTCATTGAAGGTATTTATCCGAAAGGGAATGTTATAGCGCGACGGGGTTTCGAAATCTTATAATATCACAGTCCAACAGGTTATTTGTGTTGAACTGTCTAATTTTTTTATTTACCCGCGACGGGGTTTCGAAATCTTATAATATCACAGTCCAACAGGTTATTTGTGTTGAACTGTCTAATTTTTTTATTTATCCGCGACGGGGTTTCGAAATCTTATAATATCACAGTCCAACAGGTTATTTGTGTTGAACTGTCTAATTTTTTTATTTATCCGCGACGGGGTTTCGAAATCTTATAATATCACAGTCCAACAGGTTATTTGTGTTGAACTGTCTAATTTTTTTATTTATCCGCGACGGGGTTTCGAAATCTTATAATATCACAGTCCAACAGGTTATTTGTGTTGAACTGTCTAATTTTTTTATTTATCCGCGACGGGGTTTCGAAATCTTATAATATCACAGTCCAACAGGTTATTTGTGTTGAACTGTCTAATTTTTTTATTTATCCGCGACGGGGTTTCGAAATCTTATAATATCACAGTCCAACAGGTTATTTGTGTTGAACTGTCTAATTTTTTTATTTATCCGCGACGGGGTTTCGAAATCTTATAATATCACAGTCCAACAGTTTATTTGTGTTGAACTGTCTAATTTTTTTATTTATCCGCGACGGGGTTTCGAAATCTTATAATATCACAGTCCAACAGGTTATTTGTGTTGAACTGTCTAATTTTTTTATTTATCCGCGACGGGGTTTCGAAATCTTATAATATCACAGTCCAACAGGTTATTTGTGTTGAACTGTCTAATTTCTTTTTTCCATTGTTACATAGCCATATACACAAATATGGCCATGTGCGAAATGGGTGAAATGGAGATCGAATGTTCATAACGATAGAACATATAAAGAACATAGGAATCTCGGAATTCGAAAACACGTAACGACTCCTTGTTCAGGTACGAAACCTTTTTATTAAATTTGAGTTAAAGGTCTCGACGTAAGGAGGAGAGACACAATCTTCAATGCTGTCTTATTCATTTGGCCCCCCAACTCGAGCGGCCCCCATCTCGTGCTGCCCTCATAGGGCGCACGTTTGCCTCGCGTCTGCGAGCTCCAAAAGTCGATCCTTCTCGTTTGGCGTCTAGTACCCAACTCTGTCTTTGTTTAAATTCTCGCACAAACCTCCGCACGCTTCCGGTGCGTGACGTCACCCGCATACTGTCACTCAGTTTCGTCTCAGACTATTATGACATCTGAGTGACACCTCCATCTGCCCGCGCGCGCCTGCGTTAACACCTGCCTCAATGTTGCACCTAACTAACCCATGTGCTGAGCCGAAAGGTTCTCAGCCTAACTAAACTCAAAGGCATGAACCGAAATCCCTCGGCTATTATATAACACTACCTTCATTGAAGGTATTTGTCCGAAAGGGAATGTTATATCACGACGGGATTTCGAAATCTTACAATGCCACAGTCCAACAGGTTATTTGTGTTGAACTGTCTAAATTTTTTTTCCATATTGTGAAAGGAAATAATAAACGTACGAGGATCATTAAATAAGTTTCCAGAATTTTTTCGTATGGGCACTTTTAGTGATAGTACACACATGAAACTCTCGTACCCTTCAAAGTAATCTCCTCCGGCTGCAATGCTCTTGTTGTACCGTTCCAACCACATCTGGAAGGCCCCATGGAAGTCCTCTTGTGTGAGCGTGTCAATGACCTTCGTCGCAGCCTCTTCCATCTCCTCAATTGCTTCATAACGACAGCCTCTGAGCTTATGGAAAAAGCAAAAGTCACAGAGAGCAAGGTTTCGACTATAGGGAGACCGAGGAATTGTGTTGATGCCCATCTTGCTCAAATAGTCTGTGACAAGGATGGAGTTGTGGACTGGTGCATTGTCCTTGTGGAAATGTCACTGAGCTGTTTTGAAGAGTGATGGCCTCTTCCAACGGAATCTCTTCCTGAACTCCCTTAAAACCTCAACATAATAACCCTAACCATAACGCTTTGGCCAATCAACTCTGGTGTATTGACTTTCTTACTCCTCCCACACCTCTAATCATCCATAATAGTCTTCCTGCCTTCTTTGAATCTCTTATGCCACTCAAAACCTGATGCTCGATTCATGCAAGATGCTCCAAAAGCAGTCTGAAGCATTCCATACGTTTCTGTGACATTTTTTCCAAGTTTGAAACAGAATTTTATTGAATATCGTTCTTCTAAGTGTCCTCATTGCATTTTTGAAATTCACCAGCTGTGACAATCAGGCTTTAGTACAGTGTATTCCAATTATGAATTTTCAAGAGTCTACGACAATTTTAAATGCCTGTACAAAAAAAAGTATGGAAACTTATTGAATGCACTACGTAACTATACGCTTAAATTTACTTTCTAGGAAGTTCTGACTTTCACTAATGTTTTTGAATTCTCCCTTAATATAAATTGAATAAACCTTGAGAATTTTTTATTAAATTCTACATTTGAAATATATTTCTACGGTAAGGAGCTCAACAAATGTTCAATATTAATTTTGTGCTATGTTTTTTTTTTTCCAATTTTTCACCGGATATTTAACTAAGACCTAGGATGAGGGAAGTTTGTAATGATATGACTTTTTTATTTTTATATTTCATGCTTTGTCTTTTGTGTTTATAGTTTTCAGTCACATTCCTCGTACCCTCCTTAAGAGATGAGCAATTTTGCAGAGTCAAAATTTTGTATTTCATATTGGTCAGGATTACAAGCTATTTTCTTAGTGTGTTTATCCTTATTTAACAACCCCTCCGCTCGGGCAGGTCAATTTTTAAGCGGAGTTTAACAGGTTTCAATTCAGAGTTTTCCTTCTCGTAGACTAGTTGCCTCACCAAGGCTGAAGAACTCAGTCTGTCCTACTATTTACTCATAGCTGGAGGGAGAATAATTGGATTCATACCTTTCCCAAGGGTTTTAGTGCTATGAGAAATGCAATCGGTCTCGTCCAGGATTTGAACTTGTGTCGTCGTGTCCGTTTCCTACGACGATAACCATTACACCACGGGCACCTACTCTTGATGTGTTTATCTGTCCCTTTATTGATCATACCCAGTGTTCCCATTATTACTGGCACGTTAGGAGTTTTAAGCTGCCACATTTTCTCAATTTCTATGTCCAGGTTTTTGTGTTTACGTATTTTTGTAGATGTTTTGACAGGTATATCTGTTGGCACTGCCGTATCAATTAGAAAGCATATTTTTCTATTACAGTCATTAACTACTATATCTGGTCTATTGTTCTTTATTTTTCTCTCAGTTTCGATTGTAAAGTCCGAAAAAATAGTACCTCCTTTAGCTTCTGTTCTTGATTCTAGCAAATTTTCATACCAATTTTCACATGTAAATATTCAATTGTAATTGCAAATTTCCAGTGCATATAAGGTCCTATTTTATCATACAGTTTTTGTATTCTTAGATTTTAGTTTTTCGAGAGTTTTTTGTTATCAGCATTAGCTGATGGTTTTTACCTGAAGACTGAGTGACAGCAAGTTTCTTCCAGTCTCTCGGACTCTTCTAAGTATTCAGGCTGATCTTAACAATACTTTAGTCTAGATGGTCTCCACTCGTCCTCTTATTTTCTTGTCCAACAGTACCTATACCAAACTTTTGATATCTGTACCAAGCACACCAATTACAATTGGTATCACTATCACTTTTATCTTTCATTTTTTAAAAAAGTTTTCTATCAAGGTTTTGGTACTTATCTCTCTTTTTGATTACTTTCAGTTTACCCTGTTTTAACCCGAAGCAGCTGATTCTACCATTCGGCTGGTTCTCTTTTTTTTTTCTTTTTATGACTATCACTAAGTCTAATCGTCTAGCCGAGATTTAGTGATCCGTTTGTATTTCAAAATCCCAGAGAGTTTTGAGTGTCTCTTGCTCTAGGGCCGATTCTGGGTTGTGCATATACCGTTTCTTCGTATGGTCAAATTTCAAGTTCTTGTACAATTCCCTATGAATCGCCTTTCCCATCCAGTCGTGTCTACTCTTATACACTCCATTTGCTTAGTGACTGATCGTCGCTATCACCACTTTATCTACATTTGCTATTTTGTTGCGTCTTGTCTATTCCTACTTCCGCATAGTTAGTCCTTATGGCGGTTTTTTTTTTTTGTTTTGCTCTCAGAAAAGATTCAGTTTCACTCTGAAGCTTTCTCTTTCGCAGTCATGTTCAAGTTTTCCCGTGTGAGATGTTGTTTGTTTGTCGCTTAAATTGTCCATACAATTGTTTTTCTCCCTATTTTTGTTTTCTGGTTATTTTTATTTTGTCGGTGTTTGTGTTGTCTGTATTGTTTCTGGTCGCTGTAATCGGTTTTCCTTTGGGCTTTTTTTTGTCGACTTCTTGTTATATCAATGCATCGACGCTATCTTAAATGCTGGCAAGTCCTCTTCCTCCTTCTTTTCTTGACACATGCGGCCAGTCTGCATCATCCCTGGCATGTAAGGCCTAGTGTATCGACGTAAGTTTTCTTGTTCTCTGGTCCATTTTTTGAAATTCTTCTTTCGGCCACTTTAAAAATGGTCCGGAATATCTTACGAAGAGGACATCTTAACTATTTACTATTATCATTAATTGTAGTATTTTACTCTCAGTTTTTTGCATGTGCATTATCAAGTGGTCTTTCAATGGAAGATAAGTGACAGCAAACCTCATAATGTCTCCAGGTCTCTCCTGAGTATTCTGGCTGATCTTAACAATACTTCAATCTTGATGGTATCGCTGCTTCTGATTTTCTCTTGTTCACTCCTTTCTCTTTTTCAGTCCTTTCGAGACTATTCCAAAGAGCACAAACTACAATATTTACCAACGACACTTTCATGTTCCATAATTTTTTAGGTCTCTTGAAAGATCAGAGTATTTATCGATCTTTTTATTTTCTTTTATTTTCATTCTGTGGTTCACTGGAAGGACAAAATCCACTAAACGGCAATTTTTTTTTTCGTTTTAAATTAGTCCTTGACCTCGTCTTTCGTCTGGAATTGGGTGATCCGTTTGTCCGAAAATCAAAGTGAATTTTATTCGTCTCATTTTCTCTAACGGATTATGGTTTGTGCATATACCATTTGTTAGAATGGTCAAATTTCAATAGTTGCTACATTCGCTTTACATCTGATTAAAACTTTCATCACTTTTTTCCGTATAGCCTACATTTGCTATTCTGTCACGTATAATTGATTTTCCCTTTAACCTAATTGGTCCTCATGGGGTTGCTTTATACTGTTATTAGTCGAGATCAATTTCTCTCTAGAGATTTCCCTTTTCTTAGTTCTGTCCATGTTTTCTCGAGAGCAATCTCATCAGTTTGTACTTTGAAATATCCATGCAACTGTTTTTATTACTATTTCTGTTTCTTTTTTCTTTTGTTGTTTTTTTCTTTCTTTACTTGTGTTGCCAATGTGTGTTATTAGCAGATCTAATTAATCTTTCCTTGCTTTACTTAATACAGTCCTTGAGGCATTGTATTGACGCATCTAGACAATTTGCAACGCAAGCAAATCCTCTTCCTACTTATTTTCTTGACACAGAAACTCTCTTGAATGTGTCCTGTAGAGTAATGGTTAAAGTGCTAGACTGCGGAATCGTAGTAAGTGAGTTCGAACTCCAGTTTCGCTATACGTTCACTTTCGGACAAATACCCTGGGGAAAAGTATAAACCCTCTTATCCTCTCATTTATCTACTGTTCTTCAAGAAGGGTGTTTTGGCATTTGATAACCTAAAAAGTGTTTGATATGCCATTAAACAAAAGAAATCAACCATCTGTCTGCGTCATCTCTAAAATTTAAAGCCTCGTACACATTCATCAATTATCTTGTCCATTTGTCCGAGTTCCTTCTTTTTTCCATTTTAAGAACGACCCCGAGTATCTTAAAAGAGGGACTACCAAAATGTTTATATCTTTGATGAGATTTCTGCCGCAGAGCTTGGTTTCTTCTTAGGTAATATTTTCTTATTCTTTTTCTTTCATCTCTACTCATATGATGGTATTCGCTTCCAATATTCTCTAGGAATTGTACTTTTACCCACCCCAAGATTTCTAATGCTTTCTTGGTTTGGCAGTTCTATTCATTCCGCTATTTTGCTTTTCCAACTTTTCACTATGACCATGGTATATTTTTCAATGACAAAATTAATTTCTATATAATGGCTATATATTTTTATTATTTAGTTTGGTTTGGTATTGTTTTGTTTCATGGAATATCAAGCATTATAGATTATTTAATGCCATATCCTTTTTATACATGTATATATATTAAATATATGATTTCCAAGCACATTTAGGAGATAACGATTTCAAACGAGCCCGTGCTCGTTTTTTTTTTTGCACACAGTTAAATGGTTTCACTTATTTCCATCTAATACAAATAATTCAATCTACTAATAATCATTTGTTTGCTCATAGTTAAATTTTTTCTTGTATTTCTTTGTACCACTACCAATTCCTTTAAACATCAGTCATTTGCTTACACCCAGTTAAATGATCAAACAGTTCTATTTCAAACAATTCAGTTTAGCATATCAACAAAGTTAAATGCTTCCAAGTATTGTTATGTATCGCTAACAATTCAATTAAACATTACTTATTTGTTTACACTCACTAAAAGGATTAAACAGTTCTACTTCAAGAAATTCAGTTTAGCATAAGTCATTTGTTTGCAATCCGTTTAAATGTCAAAGTACAAACTTCTATTTTACACACACACACACACACACACACACACACACACACACACACACACACACACACACACACACACAGATAAATAGATATACTTTTATAAAAATTATTTTGTTTGATTAAATTATTTCATTAAACTAAATAGCTTTAAATAGAAATGTTTTTGACAAACCGTACTTACATTTAAATTGCGTGCTTATGCTAAACTGAATTATTTGAAATTAAACTTTTTTTGACATAGAAAATATATTTAGGCTAAACTGAATTGATAAATATAGAACTGTTTTGACAATTAACAGGGTAAAATCTGTTCTCATACTAAACTGAATTAGCTGAATTAGAAGTGTTTGAATAAACTGAAAATCCTGAAATAGAAATATTTTTTACAGTTAAAATATGTTCACATGCTAAACTAAATTGTTTGAAATAGACTGATCTAAATAATAGATAGATAGATAGATAGATGTAAATATTTATTAAAATTTTTTTAATTTCTCGACTGACAAAAATAAAAAAGGGACAAATTTATTCTTCTTTACCTTAAAATTTTTGATAAAAATCATTTGATTTTTTATTTTATATATGGAGAATAAATAAAATTTTAAAAAGTTTATCGATAATTTTTGTGTTTTGTTTAATTCTTTGTGTGGATTTTTTTCTATTCGACACATCGATTGGACCCTATCAGGTACTATCACTCAGAGCAAGAATGGATTTGGGAGCGATGGCAAGGAAGGGGTACTCCACATTCCCCAAAGCTCCAGCATTACTTGAGCCTCTCCATCTGATTGTTTAGTGTCATATCAAGTTTACTCGTTGGGGGAGGTTTACCCTCAGCACAGATGCTGCCAGTATATTCAAAAGCCCTAGCCAACTAGGCCATGTTATTATTTGTATCACGGTCTCATTTTTAAAAAGAAATTCAATTTTCTTTAGTATCATCCATATGAATAAGATGATTCATCTTTTCTTGTGATTTTGATAATTTCTTGCCCCCCACGATGTACAATTCCGAAGTACGAAGTTGAGTGACATCACCATCATGATGAAGAGCAGAGGTGAGAATGTGTTACCCTGGTAACATGCCTCTTTGGATTTTTTGCTCAGCTAAGGATTGACTTCCTGCTATCGGTACTACCATCCTTTGCTTTCATAATGAAGTTTATGATTTTATATCATATTTTTTTACATTTTCAATCACTTCCTTATCCCCATTTATGAAACTATATCAAAGGCCTCTTTTTTGTTAATTCATGCCATGGATTTCAGCCTTGTTTTAGCTTCTGTGAGGACGTGCTTTTCTATATATAGTAGGATATTTGTTACCTTTTTTATTCCTGTGACATCCTTTTTGTTATTCCAGAATTAGTCCGCAGAATAAAAACGAAGATTGGCTTCTCTTATTATTTTTATCAGGGTTTTCCACATCATGGAATCGGTGTAGAGTTGATAGGGATAGTCCCTTTTGGGGGATTCCTCTGGATCGAAGCTATTTTTCTTTTTATCATTTGTTCAGGTTTTTGCTTCTAATAGGCATTTACTCAATTGCTGGGCCAGCCTGCTGTGGATGGACGTGAATCCATATATGACGACATAGCCCGGCGTTTTCCCATTTAGTATTTTCTTGAATGTTGTTCTTAATGATCCCAGGTTCTTGTTCTCCTCGAAGCTTTCTTTGAATGCCCCCAATTCTTTTTTATGATATTTATCCAGTTAGCATTTTGGTTCTTTTCTTTTTCTTTCTCTCTCCATGTTTAATGCCATATTTTTTGTATCTTTTGCCCCCGGTTGCAGATTCGTCTTTGTGCGCTCTCCGGCAACATATTTGAAGAATTTTCTTTCATTATTTTGAAATGTACTGCTTTTTTCTTGTATTGTTTGTCCGTGTCGCTATCTCTTGAATATTCATTCTTTTGCTATTATCTATTGATTTATTTCTTTCAGTCGAGCTGACAAATTTGTCTGCAGCTGTTTTTTTGTTTTTGTTTTTTTTTTTTGTTTTTTGGTGAGGTTAGTTCTTTTCTTTCCATTGGTTCCGTTATGTCTCACCTGCCTAAGTAGTTTTACATTTCACAGTTCCTTTATTTGTCTTTTTAACCTCATTTTCTATCCAGATTTTATATTTCTATTCGGATTCCTTAGGGGCATAACTCTTTTATAACTGATTACTTTTACTCCTGAATTGATTGACTCGTTCACTTCAGTGATGCTGTCCGTTGTGATATTTTGGAATAACTTATTAACCCTTATCGTCTCTACCTTAACTTATTTCCAGTCTTGATTCCTTTGCAATGGTAAAGTAGTCTTCGGTTCTGACATTATTTTTTTTATTGATTCTATATTTCTCCTATCTTCTTGTCTTCATATTTATATTGTCTTGTTGAGTTTCCTTGTGATTTGATTTTCAGTATTTAGTGTTTAAATTCATTTAGGGGGTTCTTTTTAAGTTTTTTCTGTCCACATTAGAGGCGAATGCATCAAATTTATACGAAATGAGTTAAGGAATAGCCACAACTTGGAGGGAAAGAGGATTCTCTGGGAATTTTTGCTTGGGATTAAAATTGGCCATACAACTAAATAGTATAAACACAAACTAGTATCCGTCCAAGAGAATGAGATACATACAATTCACTGAGATTTAGAGATATAAACGGATCAACTAATCCCGGCGAGAGAACTATTCATAGTGTTAATTAACACTAACAACAACAACAATAACAACTAAAACAACTTGCTGTCTCGTGGATTTTGTCGTTCCAGTCAACCAACAACTGAAAATCAAAGAAAACGAAAAGATAGACAAATCTTAAAACATTGCTATATAATAACAACAACAACGACAAAAAAGATAAGAAAAAAGACCGTTGAAACTGAGGGTAATGGTGATACCAATTGGAGTTGGTTCACTTGGAACGGTCCCCACAAAACTTATCAAAAAGACTGGAAGAATTAGAAGTAAGAGGAAGAATCGAGACCATCCCAGCTGCAATGTTGTTGAGATCAGCCAGAATACCGATAAGAGTTTTGAATACCTGAGGAGACTTGCTGTCACTCTGATACCAGTGAAAGACTACCAGTTAGAATACTGCAAAGAGTCCTGGAGACCTGAGAAGACTTGCTGTCACTCAGATTCCAGTGAAAGACCACCATGTAACGTTGGAGTGAAAGACTCGCATAAAAATAGTTAACTATCAAAGTACGTTAAAAAGCCATTTTCAAAAAAACGTCTAAATGTTCGTTTAAACACAAGCATTTTAGGTCGTTGAAGAGATTGGTACTATTGGGCAAATAATTGTTTTGCCTCTAATCTCAGCGAGTTTTCATGACAGTAATAAAAGATAGCCATCCCTGAATCACAAGAAAGACCCATTAGAAGAGTTGCTAAAAAGTTCTAACTTTGTATTTTATTGTATTAATTCAGAGGGCTATTGCAATGCGAAATAATACTTTTTTGAGTCGAATTAATTTCAAAGTAAAAGCATTATCGTCTGAGGCATTTTTAAATAAACACGTCGTCAGATGTTCAAATTCTTCTTAGACTTTGTAAACATGGTGCCACGGGAGGTGTTAGAACGTCAAGTCGGGTGTTATAACCATGGTTCCACGTGGGGTCTTTAAACGCCATGAGGAATAGACGTGACTCTAGTTGTCCTAATCAATTTTATTTTATTTAGTTTTTAAAACTTAGATATGTATTTAAAATGTGAATGTTAATTAATGATATATTCAGTATTCAATCCTAGCCTACTGTTAATCTGAGGGTGTAACTTCGCTATTCATAAAACCTCCTTAATTCTGAGATTACTAACATTACGTGCTATTGCTTCTGTTGTAATGGAAAAATTAGTATCATTATTTTTGTATTTTATTGAATTTTTATAGAATGAGGATGCACCTGTGTTGAGATGTTTAATTCTGATGTGGAGGGGTCTGATTATTCTTCCTATATAGAAATTATGACATTTTAAGCAAAGTAAACGATTGTGTAAATTTTTTGGCATATATTTGGATTTCTTATTGGGCAGTTGACGCGAGTGCACATTGTGACAGTACTGTTATTTTTCATCGTTTAGTATTGGCGTAGTGGGTGTCCAGAGTGGGCCAGTTGTAAATCTAGCCCTTCCTTGTTAATAGCACTGTGTATTTCCTTGGTAATAATTTCACTGAAATGTGGTAATTTCTGGAAAAAGGTGTTATAGGGTCTATGTAGTTTCCATGATTTTTTATTATTTAAATGACGTGTGATTGATATTGGATAATCATAGTTTCTGAGGGTGTTTATAAAGTGTGCAGTGTGTGTAATTTTATCTTTTTCTAAATTAATACAATACAATAAAATAAAATGATTTGTGTAATGCTTCAAGCAAATTACAAAATGCTTTTATTATAACTTTTTTTTTATTATAACTTCTTTTTTATTTTCAAGTTTATATAACTGTAAAATAATTAGGCACGTCCGGGTTAAAGATAGAAACGTATTAGCAACGAAGCGACAACGAATTCTGATTGGTTAAAGGTAACTCAAATGAATAAGCCAAATTGCAGTGGGCACAGGATTGAAAAAAGGAAATAGTTTGTTGGCGGCCGGACATGACAAGGTAAAGTTAGCCAGTTGGACACCAAATAGAACAATGTGAAGTCAACCGAAAGTTGCGGCCCTCATTTTAGGGTGAGCTCCGAAAAGGGGTCTCACACCAGACGCGCAGCCGTGAAGACGAAACCAACGAATAAGCACGTTTTTTTAAGAATACAACAGAAATACCAAAATATAATTCTTGGTTTTTGTCTACCGTCTCCTTCCTCGCGAGACATTATTTCTCTTTGTCTAGCTAACGCCGTCGACTGAGTGTTCGTTCTCTGTTTCTCTTTCTCCAACGATCACAAAAATTTGTAGTAGCGAATAAACTTTTGTATTAGTGAACCAAGGCACAGTTTTTGTGTGCTCGTTACTTTTCTCTCTGCGATGACATCCTTAGGTCCGACAGACACTTAAGATAATGTTCTACACTCATGGACATGTTAGACACGTGGTGGTAGAAGCGTCCATGGACTAGTGCAGTTATCGATTGAAACTGTCCCATCTCTAACTTCCATTTGAACATCGTAGCGTTGTAAGCGACTATTTGTACCGGGTAATCTACAACCGTATATTTATTGAGTAACGGTACATAACATAGAGATTTAGAGCTAGTTTTCAACTTTAAAACCGTTTTCTATTGTAACTGGGATTTTGCGAAAATGACTTTAAAATCGACAATAGGTGTGTTGCATTGGATTTCTCCAGGCGGAAGAAAATAATCCATTGAAATTAATCGACGATTGTGAACTTTACGGAAACTGAAAATTTGACGAAGTTAAGCGGTGAATAATGCTTTCAGCAGTGTCAAACGCTGAAGGTAGGCGATATGTCTTTCGACGGAACTGTTAACATTGGAAAGTGACAAGATCATCTCATCTACGCGAAAGAGCATATGAAAAAAAATGTTTTCCTGACAAACAACACAACCATGTTGCAGCGGAAAGATGGTTTTCTTCGGATGGTTCGAATTTTTACTGACCATACTATTGTTTCTATCCGATGAAAATGCCTATTCAATGGTGGTGACAGAAAATGCATTTTGCAGCTGAAAATTTGTTTAATCCAAAAGAGTTGACCAGCTATCTCAATCTATCAGTATTTCTATGGAAACAAATAGGAGGCATTTCTAAGATAGATTGGTAGAAACAGACTGGAGTTGCTAGATACATTTATAGATAGTTAGAAAAAGATTTGTATATATACATATATATATATATATATATATATATAATGCACACACACACACACACACATATATATATATGTATATATATATATATTGAGATAGAAAGAGAGACCGAGAGAGAGAAAGAAAGAGAGAGAGAGAGAGAGAGAGAGAGAGAGAGAGAGAGAGTGTTTTAATTTTCGGTTTTTGCTAATTTTATTGTTCCAGTAAATTATATTTCAACATTTTCTTTGCTCAGCAAAATAGATTGTATTTAATTTACTTGCATAATTAAAATCATGTGACATTATCAACAAACGTAATAATCCTCCAATACCCTGCATCATTTTAGAACCAGCCGTTTTTTTTTTAAATTCTTTTTCGGCTTTTATTGCCACCAATTTTTTTCAGATGCTTGTTTTTAATCAACTGACTATTAATCATCTTTAGTCAAAATTATTCAATAAGAAAAAGAACAGAATAGTTCGTCGTTCTGATTTGAAAGAAATAAAGTTCTTGTCAAAAAGACAAAAACAAAACAAAGGCAAAAAAAAAAAAGATTAGAGTTAGCTTTAAAGTCAGAAAATTTTTTACACCTTCGAAAAAAATCCAATCTGAATCAAAGACAAACTTAATTATTACTTCTTACGAACCTTGTTTTTATATATTTTTAAGTGGGTCGCAATTTTGACTGTTTACGTCGTCAAAAATGTTATGTATTTTACCGATTCTGTTGTTATTTACTAAGCTTTGGTTAGACATAACGCACAGGCCTCGGGTTGCTTACAGTAGTAATTTACTAAGCTTTTTCCTAAGAGATGGCACAAGACCATATAAATGGGGAATCGAATGAGACTCGAATTCAGTCGTGAAGGTTAGCTAGTCAATCTTACTAACCAATACACCACATGAGGCGCCCTCGGGTTCCTCATAGTATCTACTGTGGTTTAAGTCATCACCAGTTTAAGTACTGAACCGGCTTCGTGCCGCTTGACTTCGGTGATCTAGCGGGAATTGCTGATTTCAGCGTAACTTGAACGTAAATCAAAGATGGTGGGGGGTTCTTTGTTATTACTTATTATTAATCAATATAAATTTGGCTCGAGGCCGAGAGTGTTCTCATTACTATCTAATAGCAATTTACTAAGCTTTTGGCTTAGATGTGGCACAAGGCTGTCTGAATGGGGCAGCTAATAAGAAGCGAAATCAATGTGAAAGTTCGATAGTCTAGTTTGCTTACCATTACACTACCTGATCGTTGATTTACTGACCCAAAACATAATATAATAATCTATTCATCACAATGACGCCATTATTCCTTAAATCTTTCGCACTATATATATATATATATATATATATATATATATATATATTCACAAATTTTAAAATAAACGTTATTATTATTATTCTCCTCATCACAGACTAATATAGCAGTAAAACTAGTTCACTGATCGAAAAGGTGTTGCGAAAAAAATAGAAAAAATAAGAAAAAAAATCAATTTACTTATCACATCCGGAGAAATTGAGTCTCTGTTATCTAATAAAGGTGGGGATAGTAAAGTAAAAAGTAAAGTTGGCGACCTTAGTCGAGGGCGACCAGAAGGCTCCCTTTTCTATAGCTACTATAATGAGGTGTAGGGGAGGGCGCTACTCCTTTCCCTGGATTGCTCCAATTTATCCTCGATACGTATCTTATATTGCTGAGAGTTAAGCAAGGAGATATCAAGTACCATTTTTAAAGTCTTTGTTATGAAGTGACCTGGGGTTGAACCCAGGTCTCCCGGACGATTGGCGAAGACGAGGCCAAATACAAAAATTGTTACAACATGAAACTTATAGGACCGATGAGCTAACATACTCTTTATAAGCTACATTGTTTTTCAAAATAAAGTTAACGGTTTCTTTCACTAAATCCTTCGTCAATAACTTTAGATTAGTACCTTTCATTCGACACAGACGCGCAAATTTCACCTATATTTTGTTGAATTCCAAAGAAGTAAGTATTTTCTCCCTGAGAGAGGATTTTAATTTCAATCTGGTATTTTAAAATGCCACCAGTGTTTGATACGAAAAAAATTGGCCTTCGTGAAATCCTTCTATCGCGTCGTCCAAATCACGATATTTCATCATGCCGATTGCCCAGTCGGCTGGTGCCGTTGAATACACTGACTGAGCCTCTGCAGAGAGGTAAGACCCCCCAATGAGTGTCCTGATTATCACTTTAAACTGTCTGATGGTGAATACGGAGCACCCCTTCATTGCCATTGCTCCCAGGTCCACACTGACCCGCCGTGGTAGCACCTGATCGGGCCCTATCTATGGGCTAAATAGAACTAACGGCATACTTTGCTAAACCGAATTGTTTGATTAAACTGAATAGCTTGAAATA
The DNA here is from genome assembly GCA_963585895.1 of Sepioteuthis lessoniana. NCBI lineage: Eukaryota > Metazoa > Mollusca > Cephalopoda > Myopsida > Loliginidae > Sepioteuthis > Sepioteuthis lessoniana. The sequence goes on along the minus strand of OY757925.1, from coordinate 75,729,896 downwards.
GAAATGTTTTTGACAATTAACCCGTACTTACTTATAAACTGCGAGCTTATGCTAAACTGAATTACTTGAAAAAGAACTTTTTTTTGACATTGAAACTGTATTTACACTAAACTATATCGTTTAACTTAGAATTGTTTTGATATTTAACTGTGTGTAAAAAAATCTATACTTATACTAAACTGAATTAGCTGAATTAGAACTGCTTGACTAAACTGAATAGCTAGAAATAGAAATGTTTTTCACAATTAAACTGTACTTACATTTAAACTGCGTGCTAATGCTAAACTGAATTGTTAGAAATTGAACTGTTTTTGACATTGAAACTGTACTTACACTAAACTGAATTGTTATATATAACTGTTTTAATAAACTGAATAGTTTGAAATAGAAAAGTTTTTGACAATCAAACTGTGTACTCATGTTAAACTGAATTATTTTAAATAGAACTGATTATTGGATTTGGCGTTAAATAACCTACAAAGATTGATATGCCATAAAACACAAACTATATCCAACATCATAATGCCGAATAAGCAGCGACGGAACTACATTGCTACATACATAACTGGTTTCCAGGGGAAAACTTTTCATTCAATACGTGAAATATGTAGCCCTAAATAAGTTTGCACAACGGCCGTACGACTTGGCAGTGAAAAGAGGCGTACGCGATCGACTCCTCCCTATCACGACACGGGACGCTCACATGGTAAAATTTCTAATCGCGCTGAGAAATCCTTTTGTCGATCCACAGGCGCTCCGAACCACCAGCCAGGTGAGCGATGCTTCCTCGTTATTAAAGCACATAAACCCGAGGGCCTGCAGCCACATTAAATAATTTTTCCCCTTTGTCATGCCGGCCTCATCGATTAAGTCATATATTTGATATAATGCCCTACTCGATAGCGGCCAGATGTCAGATAGACCAGTCATGAGCGGGGAGATATCTTTTAGAGTATGCTGACATTCACATGGAAGTAAAACTCGTTCCTGGGCAATCCGCGAGTCTCCTCATTATTCCATTCTCAAGGTTGGCTAGTTCTTCTTGGCGTCTTCTTTCTTTGTTACGTCAGTAATTATCCTACCCGAGTTTATATTGCAAAGGGAATGTAAGCTGCAAACAAAAACTATAGACTAAAACACTAAAAGCAAAGAAAGATTTTCTCTATTTCATGGAAAAAATACAAAAAGTAATGAATTAGCGAATTAGTAATTACTAATTACATTTATGAATTATTTTATAACCTTCGTTTACAACAACAACAACAACAAAAATCCTTGTGTTAATTAACAGTTCAATCTGCTGGATTTGTAGAATACACCGACTGAATCTCTCCAGAGGGATAAAACCAACCCAACAAGTGCCCTGGATATGACATTCAACTGTCTAATAGTGAGGTTTCAACCATGGAAATTTTGGGAATGCAAAGGGCCCCTTCATTACCATTGCTCCCAGGTCCATTCTAACCGGAGTAGTAGCACCTGATACAATCCAGTGTATGGGTCAAATAAAAGAGTGTGCAAACAATTTCCCGATGTTAAATTGTTACTGTTATATAGCAATACTTAAAAAAATTTGGTTGTGTGTAGAAAAGAGCTCAGGTCGTCTGAGAATGTTATCTACAAAATGTGTTTACAAATCATATATATATATATTTGATATATATGTATAAAAAGGAGTTGGCATTAAAAGACTTGCAATGGTTGATATGCCATATAACCCAACCAAACCAAATACTATATATTTAGTATTTATGAATATAGAGGATTTGGCAATAAATACTCAGGATGGTAGATGTGCCATATAACCCAACCAAACCAAATACTATATATTTAGTATTTATGAATATAGAGGATTTGGCAATAAATACTCAGGATGGTAGATGTGCCATATAACCCAACCAAACCAAATACTATACATTTAATATTTATGAATATAGAGGATTTGGCAATAAATACTCAGGATGGTAGATGTGCCATATAACCCAACCAAACCAAATCGTATACATTTAATATATGTGTATAAAGAAGATTTGGTAATAAATATCCTACAAAGGTTAATATGCCATATAACCCAACCAAACCAAATCATATATATTTCATATACACGAAGAAAGAGGATTTGGCATTAAATAACCTACAATGGTCGATATGCCAAACAATATAAACAAACTAAATCATATATATTTGATATAAATTTATAAACAGGATTCGGCTTTAAATTACCGACAATCGTTGATTAGTCATAAAACCAAACCAAACCAAACAAGTTTTGATTAACAATAAAAAGAGAACTTGTCATCTGGTAGCTTTTTTCTTATTCCAGCAGACCACAGAATGAAAACGAAAGAAAGCATAAATATTGACAACTAGTCGGATCTTGCCATGTGGCACAATATAGTTGACGTTGATACCAATAATCTCGAGGAACAATCCAACTCGCAAAGACAGACTGAAGGTATTAGAAATCTTGAAGAATCAAGACCATACAGACAGCAACATTTTTTAGATAAACCACGATACTGAGAGGAGTCCTGGAGATCTGAGAAAACTTACTATTAATCAGAGTGTTGTGAAAGACATTTAGCTAACGCTTGCCTGGAAAACTCATAAGGAGTGCCAACGGATCACCCAATCCGAACAAAAGACCAGAGCTAATATTGATTTACAAGAAAAAAGAATTTGTCACCAAATCTATGAAGTCATTCTGGCTGACCACAGAGTGAAAATGAAAGAAAGCGATAAGATAATTACTAGGATTTTGCTAGAGAGAAAAAAACAAACAAAACAAAAAACAAACAAAACAAAAACGAACAAATTCTGTAACATGAGAGTGACTGTGATACCAATTGTAGTTTGTGCCCTTTTAACGGACCCCAAAGGCCAGATAAAAAGACTAGAGGAACTATAAATCGGAAATCGATTTGAGGTATCTAAACAACAGCATTGTTAATAAATACTGAATATTGAAATACTGAGAAGCTTCCTGGAGATATACGATGACTTGCTGTCACGTTGACTCCAGTGAAAGACCATCAGCTACCCCAGGTGTGAAAAACTGTCCAGGAATATAATAATAATAATAATAATAATAATAATAATAATAATAATAATAATGACTTGCCAGCATCGAAGACAGCGTTGACGCATCGATACAACGGCTCGAAGACTACATAGAAAAAGACGAACGAGGACTGATTACAGACATCAGAAAAGATACCGACAACACGACAGACGATAGAATGACAATAACTAGACAACAAAAATGGGAAAAAACAACTCTATGGCCGCTTTAAACGACTAATAAACATCATCTCACACGAGAAAACCTGGACCTGACTAAGAAAAGGTAATGTCACGTGATATCCCACTGGGAAGAGGGGGATAAAATTACTACTCCCCGTGTTTGAATTACCAGTATCTAGCCGTCAAAGAGTGACCGGTAGGAAAGAATGTAGGTCACACAGGGGAGACCAGATGTTGGTACTTGGTGACCTTACCCAGGTCGCCGGACACCAAGAGGAAGAAGAGAAAAGCCAAATGATTGGCTGGGACCCCAAAACGGAAGTGGGGACTTCCTCCCCTCAGCGGAAGTAAATAATAAGAAAGTTAGTTTTTGAGCAAGGCTCGTGGCAGACAGACCCATAGCCATTTACTCCGGGTTGAAGACAAAAGAATATCTGAGACACGAGGGACCCCAGGTTCTTCAAGCCAGTGTAAAAAAATAGAATAAAGTCTATTAGCCCGTGAAAGAAGAAAGATTCTCCAGTGGAACCCCGTCGAAAAATAAGATAAGTAACTATGGGGCCATTTCTCCTTTATACCCAAACTTTATATACCACCCTCTCTCTCTCTCAATTTGAAGAAAATCAAAAGTCAAGAAAAGACATTTATATTCGTGAACTGTCCATTTATTATATGTTTGACACTTTGAAAGTGTACCTCTTTGTATAGTAAAGGATTAATGTATTTTTATGTTACCACGTGGTCTAAGTTGTTCTTTGCAGTTCTGCTACGAATTTGTTACCTCATGCTTCCTTTTCAGCTTCTATTCGCCTTATGTTATCTTGCTTAGAATTGTCCTATAAATTCCCTTAAAATATCACATGGGAAACCGGAGTTGCCGACTACTACAATATAATATTATTACGACTAAAACCTATAGGTCCATATCTTCTGTTGTCTAGGGGAGGAAGTTTAGCGGCCTGGTGGGTGTGTGGATAGTGTGAAATTTGGAACCCCTTGCCAGCGGCGGTCAGTCTAGCCCTAAATTAATCCCTCACGTAATATGCCAGTTCTTATATGCCTGAGAAAAAACTCTGAACGAGGACTTATTCTATAAGGGATCAAGTGCCAACCTGCCCCGTCTTCACACATGCAAAAATAAAGTCCCGTTTTGGGATTTTAGTCAATTTGCCGTCACAGTAACCTTAAAAGAGAAACGGAATCTCTCCTAATAGCAGCGCAGGACAACGCCATAAAAACCAATCATATCAAAGGGAGAATAGACAAGACTAAACAAAATAGTAAATGTAGACTATGCGAAGACGAAACGATCAATCACATAATAAGCGAATGCAGCAAATTACTACAAAGGGAGTATAAGGCGAGATAAGACTGAATAAGCAATGTGATCTCCTGGGAAATGTGCAAGAAATTAAAATTTGACCCCACTAACAAATGGTATATGCACAATCCAGCACCTGTCCAAGAAAAAAACACACATAAACTCCTATGGGATTTTGACATACACACGGATCACCTAATCTCGGCCACAAGAACAGACCTTATAATGATTAACAAAAAAAAAAAGAGAATTTGAAAAATTGTCAACTTTGCTGTCCTTTCTAACCACAGAATAAAACTGAAAGAATGTGAAAAGAAGGATAAGTACCTTGACCTTGCTAGAGAATTGAAAAAGATGTGTAACATGAAAGTGACGACTGTACCAAATGTGATCGGTGTTTTTGGCACAGTTACTAAAGGATTATTAAAAAGCCTGGTGGACTTGGAAGTTGGTGGACGGGTAGAGACTATCCAAATGACAGCATTACTGAGAACGGACAGAATACTGAAAAGAGTCTAGGAGACTTGAGGAGAATTGCTCTCACTCAAACTCCAATGAAAGACCATCTGCTAATACTGATGTGAAAATCTCTAAAAGAGTAAGTAATAATAACGACTAATGAACAACATCTCACTCGACAAAACCTGGATCTGGCTAAGAAAAGGAAACGTTAAGAGAGAAAAAACCTCTCCAAATAGCGGCTCAAAACAACAACGTAAGAAACAAACATATCAAAGCGAAAGACACAACAAAATAGCAAATGTAGGCTCTGCAGTGACAGGTGTGAAACCATCAATCACATAATAAGCGAATGCAGCAGATAAGCCCTGAAGTAATATAAGACTAGACACGACTGAGTCGACAAGGTGATCCACGAGGAGATTTCCAAGAAATTTAAATTTGACCATACCTGTCCAAGAAAATGATATACATAAACTCCAATGGAACTTTAACACACACACAGATTACATAATCCCGACTAGAAGACCAGACTTAATAATTATCAACAAAATAAGAGAACTTGCAAAATTGTCGACTTTGCTGTCCCTGCTGACCACAGAATAAAACTGAAAGAATGTGAAAAGAAGGATTAGTACCACGACCTTGCTAGGGAATTGAAAAAAAACTATCGAACATGCAGGTGACAATTATACCAATTATAATTGGTGCGTTTAGAACAGTAACTAAAAGATTACTAAAGATACTGGAGGAGTTGGAAGTTGGCGGACAAGTGGAGACCATCCAAACTACTACATTATTGAGAACAGCCAGAATACTGAGAAAAGTCCTGGAGACTTGAGGAGACTTGCTGTCACTCAAACTCCAGTGAAAGACCATCAGGTAACGCTGATGTGAAAACCTCTAATAATAATCACATAAGCAAACGTTACTATATAGTAAAAAAAAAAATTAAAAAAATATGCACTGCTGATTGAGAAAGTTGACCCACTGAGAACTGTGCCAAAAATTAAAAATTAACAATATGACCAAATGTTATATGTGCCGACCAGAATCAGTCCAAGAGAATCAGACTGATGCAGTTCTCTGGGATTTTGAGATTTAAATGGATCTCTCATTCTCATAGAGAAGAGCAAACTTTTTCTTAACAAGAAAATAAGAATCACAGAGTTCAAACGAAACAAAGCAAAAAGATAGACAAATACAAGAACATTGCTTGTGAATTTAAAAAAAACAGCAGAACATGAAGGTGACGGTGTTAGCAAATGTGATTGGAAGAGTTCCCAAAGGCATGTAAAAAAGATTGGAGTAACTGGAAATCAGAGGAAGAATAGACACTAACTAGTTCATTGCATTATCATGACATGCTAGACTACACCGAAGAGTCCCGGACACTTGAGGAGACATGCTGACTTTCAGCCCCCGGTGAAAGTCCACCATCTTACGCTAGTGAAAAACTTGTATGGAATAATAAAATAATGATAATAATATGGGACTTTGACATATACACGGATCGCCTAATCTCGACCAGAAGTCCAGACCTAACAATAATCAACAAAAATAAAGAGAACTTGCAAAATTGTCGACTTTGCTGCCACGGTTGACCACGGAATAAAACTGAAAGAATGTGAAAAGAAGGATAAGTTCCTCGACTTTGCTAGGGAATTAAAAAAACTATGGAACATGCAGGTGACAATTATACCAAATGTAATTGGTGCGTTTAAAACAGTAACTAAAGGATTACTAAATGGATTGGAGGACATGAATTGTCGGACGTTTGGAGACCATCCAAACTACTACATTACTGAGAACGGCCAGAATACTGAGAAGAGTCCTGGAGATTTTAGGAGACTTGATGTCACTCAAACTCTAGTGATCATATTTACCAACCCCTCCGCTCTGGCAGGATATGACACAAGGTCAATTTTTAAGCGGAGTTTAACAGGTTTGAATTCAGAGTTTTCCTTTTCCTAGACTAGTTGCCTCACCAAGGCTGAAGAACCTAGTCTGCCCTACTATTTACCCATAGCTGGAGGGAGAATAATTGGATTCATACCTTTCCCAAGGGTATTAGTGCTATGTGAAATGCAATCAACCGCGTCCAGGATTTGAACTCGTGTCGCCGTGCCCATATCCTGCGACGATAAGCATTACACCACGGGCACCTCTCAAACTCTAGTGATAGACCATCAGCTAATGCTGATGTGGAAAACCCGCAACAATTAAAAATAATAAATGAAGGTGGTACTAATTGTAACTGGTGGGCTTGGAACGATCATCAAATTCTTGGTAAGAGTTGGAAATCGGAGGATTAGTCGAGACCATCCAAACTACAACATTACTGAGGTCGGCCAGAATACTACGAAGAGTCGAAGAGACTTGAGAGGTCTTGCTGTCACTAAGACTCCAGTGATAGACTATCAGTTGTCACTGGTGTAAAAAAGTTGCAAGGTGCAAAATAATGATCATAGTAATACTGATTGGAGACTATGTTGAAAGAGAGAGACGAAGCAGTTAAGTATATATTAAAAGAATGCAACAAACTGTCTCAGAAAGAGTAGAAGGTAGACACGACTGAATGGAGAAGGTGGTTCACTGGGAATCGTGCAAGTGAGTAATATTTGTCCGTACAAGAAAATGGTACATGTATAAGGCTCAGCGCCCCAGGCTATAGAAACTTTTGAATTATCTTTTAAGCTTCTTTTTCATGAAGTAGGATCCAAAAGTAACTTTAGAGATCTGGCATCACGCAAGATTGAAACATTATATCCACCATAAACTAACATAATGAAGGACCTTTTAAGATTACTTTTTCTGTCAAAAACAAAGTACCGTTTATCACCTGAGACCTGTTTATGAAACGTTGTAGCGTTTCTTTTGTGCAGTTTCCATCTTGCCGAAACGTCGCTCGAAAGTGTCCCCGCATAGTACATACTCTAAATTAAAATTGCTTTATTTATCACACCAGTGCATACAATATGTGCGTATATTATAAACAGTAAATTAAGTAACGTAAAAGAATTCATCAGCGTATGAGTCAGTGGGTGAATTTCAGTATATTTGAAAAGTCCGAGCAAAAACGGTAAGCTTCATTAAGGTCTACACTACATTTTTATTACTGCAATTTTGAAATAAACGCGTAAAAATCTTCTCTTTATACAACTGGATGTTGAAGAAATAATTTTGTAGGCTACAAAAGCCAAGAGTTAAGGGTTATACCTTATTTACATTATTATGATAAAAAACACCTTATCGTGGCTAAGAATTTGAGGTCGTTCATTACGAAAAGTATATACGGTATATCTCATATGCACTTCTCTTGTTGTTCTGAAGACATAAACATTGTAATAAACTTACGAGGGTCCTGTTTCCAGGAACCACGCTGTTACACCACATTCTAAGGCGTGATGGCTAATATACTGGACTGCAGACTCGAAGTAAGCAAGATCCAACTCCAGTCCTGCTCTTACATTCACTTTCGGGCAAAACTCTTAAGAAACGGTATGAAACATTTTTATGCTTTATCTTTGGGTTTAATAGTATCATTACTTTTATTCTACAAGAATGGCTCTGACATTAAATGACCCTCGATGTGTTGATATGCCATTATAAAACCAAAAGAAAAGTACTGTTAGTGACGCTCATTAAAAGAGAAAACAATGAGTAAAATCTTTTTGATTTCCCTGTGACAAATCATAAGTTAGAATCACACTTTATAAATTGTCAATGCTCATATGACAGGAATTAGCCAATAGATGCTGACTTAAAAGTTTTAAAATCCAATTGTTCCTTTTTAACAATGGTGAAGATAAAGAATCTCATGAGAACAGCAGCTGTCATACTATTAGTAGGTAGATAATCTCTAAATGGTAAAAGACCATGTACAAAGATCTCAGTATATCTGTTTCAACAGTGCACAATGTTATGAAGATGTTTCCTTAATATAGAACAGTAAACAACCTCCTTGGGCGTGGGTGTAAGAGAAATATTGATGAGAGAATTCGGCGACGGTTGTCGTGAAACGTGGAAAAACACCATAGAAAAAGTATTTGAATCCACGCAAAAGAAAAATAGTAATATTTCGTCTGAATTTTTCATTTGCTTTTTTTTTCATCGTAAATCTTATCCAGACCGGTAAAAAAAGGAAAGGAAAAGAAACACTAACCTGAATTTAAAAAGTAATCATGAAAATAAATAGTAATTATTTTCAATATTTCACCGACTGAGAATAAAGTAAACACATTTTTATTTGATGAAATGAGCTATCTACCTTATATTTATTGGAGACACTTACTACGCTGTGGTTAACGTTGTAGCAGAGGAAATTGGTGACTCGTGTTCAATTCACCGACGATTTTTTTTAGTTTTCACTTCACGCTAATACTCTTGAGAAAGGCATGAATCCAGCTGCTTTCTTCAAGCTATAAACAAATACAAGGCCAGACTAGGTTCTTTGGACTTGGTAAGCCAACCAATTAAGGAGAAGGAAAACTCTGATTTCAAACCAGCTGTACATCAATTAAACACTGACCTTGTGTCATATTCTGCCCTTGTTGGATGGGTTGGGTAAATACTGATATCAGAACACCATCATTTATTTTTATTTATTGATGTACACTAGTTTGTTCTTGTTTTATAATCTTATAACAGATTTCTAAGTTTGACAGCTGATATATTTCAGCATCTTGTTAGTTTAAAATTTGGGTGACTAGTAAAAGTGAAAAAACACGTCAAAATATACTTTTCAGGAAGTAAACGAGCTTTTATATACGGTCTTAGTTATTATTATTAGCACTCATGAAATTTCAGTTCATAATATGAGAAAAAAAAATCTAGTGAAACAGATTTTCTCTATTGACAACTCACAGTTGATAAAAAAATAATGATAAAACAAGTTTAGAAAGAGCAATAGGTGGAAAAATAGGAAGACTGAAAGAAAAATATTCTGGAGAAAGATAAAACAAAAATATGATTTTTTTTTCGAGAAAGGCATACTAACAATATGTTTACGGACTACAAACGAAGCTTATAAAGAAAAGAACGCGCTACCAACATTTAAATATAAGGGAGAAACAATAATGTTGTGAGGCTGCTTTGCTGCATTTGATACTGGAGTCTCTGACTGTATCTGGCCAAGTCTGCGAGGGCTGCTGAATACACTGACTTTATTTCTGCACAGGGGTAAGACTTCCCCGGGGTCCAGTCAGCTGGGACAGCAGAATACACCGACTTCATCTCTGCAGGTGGGGTGTAAAGACTCTCTCAACGATTGTCTATGACACAAAAAATCTGATTGTGAAACTCCGAGGTTTTAGGGAATGTGGAGTACTTCTTCATTGGTATCGTTTCCAGATCGACCTAACCCTGAGTTATAGCACCTGAAAGGGTCCTATATACTGGTCAAATAGAACTGTTGGATATTTAAACAAGGTGCTTATACTAAATTGTTTGAAATAGAACTGACTATGATTTATATGAAAAATGGATTTGGCATTAAATAACCTACAATGGTTGATATGTCAAAAAACCAAACCAAACTTGACCGTATCATAGTTCTGGGATCATTTTGTAGACTTGTAGATGTCGCTAAGAAAGTTGGATGAAACAAAGATGCGATGAAAAGATGACGATAAAGATGAGCATGATGATATCAGGAAAGAAAAAGTCAGACACGTGTCAACCAAAACATCTCACTCACTTTATTGCCTTTGTTACAACTTATGTCTGGTCCGGATAAATGGATAGAGGTGAAGTGGGTTTTTTTTCTTTGAAAAATCGTATCCCACCCCCAATGGTTGAGCTTGGTTTTGTTTAACTCGGATCCTCGGTGTGATAATCGTTAAATTAGCCATGAACACTTTAGATGATGAAGATCGTACTGAACTCTGAATTCCCAATGCATGATATAGAACGCTCAGAATTTTATCATTTTCAATATATGAAAAACAATGAAACGAAAATACTCTTCATTAAGAAATGCATATTTGGTTCACTATATATATATATATATATATTAGCATAATTGTCATAAAAATTCAAAGCTTACTCAATGTTTAGTAGTATCAGACTTATATATATAGTCTGAAATATATTCAAGTAATATCCTCTGACTTAAGATCTTTGTCTTACTTAATATTAGTAAGTTACTTTTCACTGATCTATTCAACAGAATACGACCTTATATATAAATCAGTGAAAATTAACTTACTCATATTAAGTAAGACAAAGATCAGCTTCAAGCGCCCTACGTGTCTTGCCACACTGAAGAGTTGTGATGCAACGAAACAGTCTGACTGTGAATGACAATATATACGCTCCCCCATGGGAGTGGAGCACTCTGGCGAAGGAATTTACAGCTGTCACTCGCATAATGCAAAGCTCTTCGAACGAATTGAGCACTCTGGTATTCGGTAAGGTATAAAATTTAAACGAACGAAAGCTACTACTTTATGCCTTATAATTCCTGAGCTCACATAGTTCGCTTGTTGGCTGAGCGGTATGTTACTAAGTCTAACGTAAAGTTGGGTAGGTTTCTATCCCAGCTTCTCGTGTTTACTTGTCTAGCCACACTGAAGAGTTGTGATACAACGAAACAGTCTGTCTGTGGATGACTATATATTGCACACACAAATGTCTTTGAAGTGTGATATAAAAACTTTTTTCAAAATTTTGCATCGATTATTTTACTTTCTTTTAATGTTTACAATTTTATGTATGTGGCGTGTAATATGTTTCTTTATTTAACGTACATGAACTAAGGTGCCAAGAAGAAATGAGTTTGCTATAGAGCTGCAATCTGACTGTGAAAAATAAATTATTTATTAAGAGAGAGAGGGAGAGAGTTTGGGATTGAGATATGTGCTAAAAGTCTTCAAGTGAAGCAACGTTTCAAATGTTTCAATAAATGCTGAATATAACGTGATATGGTGGGTCCAAGATTTAAAGGGAACGGAAGGCTAATTTCCGGTGAAAGAGAGAGAGAGAGAGAGAGAGAGAGAGAGAAAGCAAGAAAACATAATAATAAGAACAAGCAGATAGAGAGTCTACAACGACCAGCTGTCCTCTGAGTGACTCAGGCCAAAACGTTGTTGAGGGTCAGCCAGTAACGGGGGTAATGATATTGGTAATTAAAGATGAGAAGGAAAAAACCGGGGATTCCAATATCCTTTGCGCAGATGTGTAACCACTGGAACCAAATATGTTTCTCCTTTGGCCTCCTTTTGAATGTTATTTTCCAGGAGATTTGACGAGTTAAAGACAGTCAGTTGAAAACTAGATATGGCCACGTTGTTTTATAGTCTCATACATGATTTATGAGGAAAATAATCAAAGATAATGAACAAACGAAACACTTCTTTATAAAAATATATCTCTCATTTTATTCTCGAAAGGGGCCCACAGTTTGTTGTTTCTTTAAGAGATAGATAGAGAGACATATACTCAGAGAGGGGACTTCTTCTTTTCCATTACCATCTTCCGAGAGCCAGGAGGTGCCAACGCTTGCACCCCCTTGCAAGCCGTGTCGTCAGAAAGGTCTAAGACGCCTCTGATCAGCTGCGTGTTCCTGGCTCAACTCTTATTCTCTCCACTCTGTTTAAATCTGCCCGCGTGGTTCTCATCACGTGGTCTCCTTCCGGTTACACACTTGGTGGACCCGACTGCGCTGACACGCTGTTGTCCTGTTTACTAATCACAACGTGATAGCATGTCAAAGCATACGGGGTCATTAGGAACGAACCGAAAATCCATGTCATATGTTATATAACAATGTGAAGACAATCAAGAGTTGCGGACCCCATTTTGAAAAAATAAACGTCATCTGAACACATACCACAAGAGAATCTTAGCCAGCCAATGAACTTTTCAGCTGAATATTGAATGCCCAACGGCGCTAGGTGACTGCAAGCTTCCCGCGTATATGATCATCAGACCAATAGAATGTGAGTATTAGCCATGATCTGATGATCACAATAGTGATAACCTGACAGCTATCACTCAAAACTGTGTCTACGCTATACTTCCTTATATATATATATATATATATATATATATATATATATGTGTGTGTGTGTGTGTGTGTGTGTGTGTGTGTGTGTGTGTGTATCGATGAAATCTCACGATTTTGTATTGGTATTGACCGTTTAGTATAAATAACGTATCTTTATAACTTCTTTGGAAAGAACCCTAGCAATAGAATTACTAGAAATACTTCCTGAACTTCTTTGATTTCGATGATTTGGGAGTCTGTTATATAGTATATAATGAGGCTATGAATTTATAGGAATAATAAAAAAAAGAAATTTTGTCAAGAACACGGTTGGGTATTTTGCATCAAACCTAACAATTGCATCTGGCGAATCAAATTAGAGACTGGCGAGTTTAAATCCATTTTTCTAGAACACTGGTCATTGTCGGTTGAAAATTAACGTCAAATCGAGCGCGTCTCAAATCTACTTCAGACGAACAAACAGGCACAGTAATGGGTGTTATTATATAACTGAGTCGATTAACTGTTCGCTTGGCTGATTCTCACATTCTGTTCACCCCCACTACTTTATCCAATTAGACAGTTCGAACTGCAATTAATCTAACTGGGCGGGGGACGTAGACAACCTAAGAGAAAAATGATCTAAACTATTGTCAAATTAACTTTTGATTATTTGGTCTAAAAGGAACGGATATATTTTAAGCTATTAATTCAGAAACGACTGGAAAGCATGTTTAAATCAGTTGCTTTATTTATAATGTCATAGTTAAATCTTACTTTCTTTATTTGACTTGAATATGGATCTATCTACCTATGTATCTTTTATCTATCTATCTTAGAAATACAATTACATGTCTATCAGTACCTATCTCAGTAATTCTATCTTATATCTATATAACTATTTGGTTTCTTGGTTTCAGTGTTTAACGGCATACCAACCTTTGTGAGTTATTTAATTCTACAGCCGTCCTTGTCGAAGAAAAGAAGAGGTACTCCCAGGATCATTAAATAAGTTTTCAGACTTTTTTCGTATGGGCACTTTTATTGAGAGTACTCACATGAAACTCTAGTCGCCTTCGAAGTAATCTCCCCCGGCTGCAATGCGCTTATTATACCGTTCCAACAACTTCTGGAATGCCCCATGGAAGTCCTCTTGTGTGAGGGTGTCAATGACCTTCGTCAAAGCCTCAATTGTCTCATAACGACAGCCTCTGAGCTTAGGGAATAAGAAAAAGTCACAGGAAGCAAGGTCTCGACTATAGGGAGGCTGACAAAATGTCTTGATGCCCATCTTGGTCAAATAGTCTGTGACAAGGATGGAGTTGTGGACTGGTGCATTGTCCTGGTGGAAATGCCACTGAGCCGGTTTGAAGAGTGCTGGCCTCTTCCGACGGAATCTCTTCCTGAACTCTTTTAAAACCTCAACATAGTAACCCTAACCCTAACCCTTTGGCCAATTAACTCTGGTGTATTGACTTCCTTACTCCTCCCACACCTCTCATTATCCCTCAGAGACTCCCTGCCTTCCTTGAATCTCTTATGTCACTCAAAAACTCATGCCCAATTCATGCAAGATGCTCCGAAGCAGTCCGAAGTATTTCATACGTTTCTGTGGCATTTTTTCCAAGTTTAAAACAGAATTTTATTGCATATCGTCCTTCCTCACGTTCAGTTTGCATTTTTGAAATTCATCAACAGTGACAATCCGGCTTTAGTAGGGTGTATTCAAATTCCTTCTGTAGCTGTTCATTTAAACCTGAAATCATAAAAATTGATCAGTCGTCTCATAACATGTATAGCAATAACATAGTGAATTTTCAAGAGTCTACAACAATTTTAAATGCCTATACGAAAAAAGTCTGAAAACTTATTGAAAGCACCACGTATTTAAGCCATAAATGGAGGGTTAAGGGTAGCTCATAGATTTCGCAAAGATATTCTTGCAAAATCAAACGTGATCGCGCAATAAGAGTTCGATTTCACTTATTAAGACGTCACTCTCCATCTGGTTGGTTACAAACCAAAGAGGAATCATCCCAATCTATCTATCTTTCTACCTATCATTAAACTTATTATGTCTATTTTCATTTCACATTAAATAACCTATAATGGTTGATATGCCATAAAATCCAGCCAACCAACCATCAGAGCTTAGAATATGATGTATTGCCTGCAAAAGAGTACCATTCATATGACACTCAACTGGGGATTGTAGAGTATCCCTTCATAAACATTACTCCCCGGTCCACTCTGATCCGGAGTGGTAGTACCTGTTAGTGTCTCTTTTATGGTTCAAATAGATCTTTTTAAAGATTATTAATATTTGATAGGACTGCGTGCAAAAAGAAAACCCATCTTAAGCAACTACTTAAAAAATGTAAATACGAACATACAAAGAATGTAATTCCCTAACATCTGGCAATAAAATAATCAATTATTTCTATGATGGCAAGGAATATAAAAAGATGTAAATATTTTTAATTGCTTTAAAAAAGGTTGTCACTTGATCCCAGGGGATATTAACACTTGTAATGTCTGACTGTCCCATGTTTATTATGTAGTTTTCTGTAGATTTGTACGGGCTTTTCTTACAATTCGAACAGACATTTCACAGGAAAGAGATACACTTTATGCTTTTTTTCTTTCTTATGTTTCTCTTCAAATTGATCCTTCCATCAACAGGTCACGCTGACACCACAGATTTATCTGACTCTTTCTCTCACTCCACCCGTTCCTAGCTTCAGTCGCCTCTGGCAGGTTTTTCAAACTGCTTTTTGCGTCCGCACAAAGCTGATGTAAATAAATTCTTGCTGATTGGCCAACACGGATAACGTTAATGTATAAGTCCCTTATGAGTTCTTCCTTGCTTCTCTAGCAGTGCCCCGCATGTCTTGTCCGTCTTACTTTGATAGTTTTTTGTGATGGGAGGCAACTAAGTTAAAATTTAGCAGATTTATGGTGAATCTTTTTTAAGCTTATATCACCGGAAGACATGGGAAGCAGTATAGTGGATGTGAAGTAATCCAAAGTTGGGTTAACGATGAGCTTCACCAGATGCTTGACGGAAGAACCTCACTGGTCAACGGTCAGGATCAAATAATTCAGTAAGGCAACTACTTCTAGCTATCTATAAGTTTTTCCTTTATTGATGAGGAAAATCAGCCAACGAAAGAGTACCCTAATTCTAAACGTTAATTTTTTAAAGGTCGATCTAAATTACGGAGCTGAGTGATTTGATCGGCTCGAGATTCGTTAAAGATTAGATATTTCCATTATCAACTTGAAAATACCAATTTTTATCTTCCTCGTTTTAGGGCTGTTGCAGAGGGAGGTTGCGACATCGGCAGTAAAGTTTGAGGTATTTTTATGTCACCACCTGCCTGATTTTTCTTATTCCTTCATCTCGTCTGTGAATTCACCAACTTTCTTCGAGACCCCACAATGCCACGTCGGACAAAAGGTTAAATGAAAAGAAATTAAAGTAAGAAAGGTTTGCTTTTCTTGAAAATTAGCATACAAAATTTTGAGTTCTACACTGGTTCGGATACCAACCGCAGGTAACAACAGAATTTTGCCAACATTTTGAGCATAAAGTGAACAATACAAATATTTATAATACTTGGCATAATCTGACGCAAGACCACAGTAATGAACAACCTTGTGAGGATCATACTCCCTGCTCTACTGCACTGGTCTGTGAGAAAAGCTTACTGAACATTATTCTGTTATATCTTAAATAATTAACATTTTTAATACTATCTGGCTTTGTATTGCTGCTGTAAATAAAAGTTCTATAAAGACAAAAATGACTTACGCCCTTATGTCAGCATTGGCACCGGAGTAACAAAGCATTAATGAACCCGGGGGTGTCCTCGTGTTGTAATGGTTAAAGCGATGGACTGCGGAATCGTAGTACACGAGTTCGTACTCCAGTCGCGCTATTACGTTCACTTTCGGGCAAATACCCTTGGGAAAGGTATGAACCCCCTTATCCTCCCAGCTATGGGTTAAATAGTACCACTACTGTTCTTCTACGAGAATGGCTTTGGCATTAAATAACCTACAAAGGTTGATATGCCATTAAACAAAGAAAACAAACCAAACCAATTAATGAACCCGCAAGAAAGGATTGGGTTTCGATGTTCTGTGAGCCCTAATAAAAGATGCTGGCTTTCTCGGTTCTCTCTCTTTGGTTTCGGACATAAGTGAGATAGACTGCCGCGTTGACGGAGAGAAAGCGAACTACGAGAAGTTATAGGAAGAGAGGTTTCCTTTTAGAACTAGGAATCCACCCTTTATATGCAGTCAGTTAACTTTTTTCACACACTTCCACGGCAACAAACACTGAACAGTAGGAATAAGATAACAAAGGCCCTCAAGTCAAGATGAGTTACATTTTAGTGCTTCTTCTTACCCACCAGAACATTACCTACATAGAAGTCATCAGTAACTATGTGGCACGATTCTTTATTTGTATTGCACAGTCAGCTGGGGCTGTAGAATACACCGACTGCACCTCTGCAGAGGGGTTAGACCCCTCCCCAATGAGTGTCCTGGATATGAAACTAAACAATCTGATGGTGAGGTTCCAGTGATGCTGGAGCTTTGGGGAATGCAGAGCACCTCTTCATTGCCATTGCTCCCAGGTTCTCTCTGGCCCGAAATGGTAGCACTTCATAGGGCCCAATCTATGGGTATAATAGAACTAACTGCATACTTATGCTAAACTGAATTGTTTGAATTAGAACTGTTTGACTAAACTGAATAGCTTGAAATTGAAATGTTTTGACTATTAAATAGTCCTTATATTTAAACTGCGTGCTTATGCTATACTGAATTGTTTGAAATGGAACTGCTTTTGACATTGAAACTGCACTTACACTAAACTAAATTGTTTAATATAGATCTGCTTTGACATTTAACTGCGTGTAAACAAAATCTGCACTTGTACTGAATTAGCTGAATTAGAACTGTTTGAATAAACTGAATAGCTTGAAAAAGAAAAGTTTTTGACAATAAAACGGTTTACTCATGTAAAACTGAATTGTTTCAAATAGAACTGACTATTTACATAAAAATGGATTCGGCGTTAAATAACCTACAAAGGGTGATATGCCATAAAACTCAACCAACCAACAGTCTTTTTTTTGTAAAAATCTTAAACATCAAAGTAACAAAGGCAAATCCGAACGCCATCGTCCGTCTAATGTGTCTGTTCATCAAATGACTTGAATGTCATGAGACCAATATATGATTTAGTAAACGAGGGTTTTGAATCCGAACCAGCTCTTTTGATTAAGTGGTAACAGTGAAAGAACATTTTAAAATAAAAAAAAGACGCTTCACCAAGCCGGAAAGAATCTTATTCAACGAAAATATTATTTGAAATATTATCTAAAATATTAGAAATATGGTTAAAATATTATTTAAAATTTTTCATCAAATGAGCTGGATGTCAATACATGATTTAGTAAACGCGAGTTGGGGATCCGGCTCAGCTCATTTGATTGAACGGCAACACTAAAACAAAATAAAGATTAATTTAAAATAAAAAAAAAGAACATTTCGTCTGGTTAGATGAGAGAATTATGTTCACATTTATATTTGTGTTGGTGTTTCTTAAGAGTTTTATTTCTAGATTTGTTTTGGTTTGTTGGGTTTTATGGCATATCATCCTTTGTAGTTTATTTAACGCCAAATCCACTTTTATGTAAATAATCTGTTCTATTTAAAACAATTCAGTTTAGCATAAGTACACAGTTTCATGGTCAAAAACATTTCCATTTCTAACTATTCAAGCAGTTGTATATAACAATTCGGTTAAGTGTAAATACAGTTTTAATGTCGAAAAACAGTTCTATTTGAAATAATTCAGTTAAGCATAAGCACGCAGTTTAAATGTAAGTACGGTTTAATTGTAAAAGTCATTTCTATTTCAAACTATTCAGTTTTACTCAAACAATTTATTTTAGCATAAGTATGTTGTTAATTCTATTTAACACATAGATAGGACTCTTATCAGGTGTTACCACTCCGGACCAGAGTGTACCTGGGAGTAATGGCAATGAAGGGGTACTCCGCATTCCCCAAAGCTCCAGCACTGCTGGAACCTCACCATCAGATTGTTTAGTGTCATATCCAGAACACTCGTTGGTGGGGGTCTTACCCCTCTGCAGAGGTGCAGTCAGTGTATTTTACAGCCCCAGCTGACTGGGCAAGTTTTTTGTTTTTTTTCGGCATGTTTTTTTTTTTTTTTTTTACACAGTCTTATCAAATTTGAACGATTCGCAAAAAAGATCTGTTTGACCGATAAATGCAATACTAACAGGTACTAACACTCCCGGTCAGAGTAGACCTGGGAGTAATGGCAAAAAAGGCATACACTCTCCAGACCTTCAAAAATGAAGCCTCGCCATCAGATTCAGTATAATGTCATATCTAGTATGTCATCCCTTTTTGTTGGCTCTTAACTCTCTTCCGGAGATATAGTCAGTGCAAACTAAACACCACCCACAAGGCGGTATTTAACATCGATTGGCTTTACTCGGTGTCCATACGTAGAATAGAAACCAGGAGAATTGGAATGCGTTACTTTGTGCCGATTTGTAGAATAGAGACCAAGAGAATTGTATTGCGTTTTTCAGGTGGTGATGGAAACATGTAACGGCTTTCATATATATATATATATATATATAGAAGAAGAAGAAGAAGAAGAAGAAGAAGAAGAAGAAGAAGAAGGGATGCAAATAATTAAAATATTACTAATGTGTAGTTTATATTTTGATGATTCTTATCTAGTTTCCACTTTAGGTGTTCGTCAGGAGTTAAGCTTTGTGGAAAAATAAAGAAATCTTTTTTTAGAAAGTTTAAAAAGTGTTTTTTTAATTAAGAATATTTTTTGAAAGAATTTCTTAAAACAATTGTTAAAGTAGTTCTAAGAAAAGCTATTTAAAATGTATTGTAAGAGTAGCAACGTTCCTCAGACTAATAGATATGCTACACCAAAGATATATATATATATATATATATATATATATATATATATATATATATATATATATATCGTTTGCTATATTTATATAGAGAGAGTGTTCAATATGATTTATAGAGCAAATATATCTAATTCAAGATAGTGTGGATACAGTCAATGGTGCTTATCGACTTTCAGTTCTTTGCCGATGTGTATCAGTCCGTTTCTAACATATCATAAGTTATATAAAAATGCACACACACACACACACACATATATATATATATATATATATATATATAGTATCACTTATAGAGTTTCAAGCTAACCAAAGAAAGAAGCAAAAGTGTTATATTTTGACCTTCGACCCGGCCCAAAAATGCTATTCCAAGGTGATACACCAGAAGGAAGTGACGCATTCCAATGGCCAGTAATCGAAAGAGATCGTGTGGGCGGATTAAGGCTTATGATATGGGACAAGTTCAAGGTCCCATTGTGCCACTACAGTGATGCACCCGAAGAGAGTAACCTCTGAACTGCATGACAGTTATTTCCGCTTGATGACGATTAAACATCCGATTTCAAAGATCCAGTAGGCGATCGTGTGGGCGTTGAATTATTATTTAACTCAGTTGAGTTTGGGGTGCCAAAGCAGTTGCCAGCTGATTTCCAGAGAGTTAGAGACCAGATGTGGTAGGGAAGGCCACACCCGACCGAGGGGGCCCTCGGAAAGCCCCGATGGAGTAGACCCCAGAATCCGGACAACAAGAAAGACACAACGTGACGGTCATAACAGTGGGGTCAAAATATGAAGTTTATGTTCGGTCCCCAGCACCCTCTCACATGCAACCTTGAGTAACCCATTTCAAACCTTACACATAAAGTGAGAGGTAAATATGTTGTTAAAGAAGTCTTCTTGCGTCGATCCTTCCTGCGTTATCCTTCATGCATCTGTCTTTGTCGTTGTGTCGTTGTGAATTATTCTACATATATATGTGCACGTATGTAGATGTGAATCTGCATATGTGACCATATAACAAAAGGTACCCCGCAAAAACAATTACCGATGCCGACTACGCCGATGATATAGAGCTTCTGGCAAATGCACCCGTATAAGCCAAAACCCAGCTACAGAGTCTGAAACGAGCCGCTGCAGGCATCAGCCTACATGTCAATACCCACAAGATGGAATATATGTACTTTAATCAAATAGGCGACATCTCCACACCAAACGGTAGCTCTCTGAAACTAGTTGACAAATTCACCTACCAAAGGAACAATGTCTCATCAACCGAGACAGATATCGACACGTGACTAGCAAAAGCAACGGCTATCGGTCATATTGAAGTCAGACCTGACTGATAAAATGAAGCGCAGTTTCTTCCAAGCTGCGGTCGTGCTGATATTACTATATGGATGCACTACATGGACGCTAACTAAACGTATGGAGAAAAAGCTTGACGGCAATTACATAAGAATGCTGCGAGAAAATTGAACAAGTCCTGGAGACAGCACCCTACAAAGCAGCAGCTGTATGGCTATCTTCCACTCACCACGAAAACAATCAGAATTAGACGAACCAGACATGCGAGACACTGCTGGAGAAGTAGGGACGAAATCATAAGTGATGTACTCCTGTGGACCCCTTCACATTGACGAGCAAAGGCAGGACGACCAGCTCGAACCTACATACAGTAGCTCTGTGCCAATCCGAGATGTAGCCCTGAGGAACTACCGGAAGCAATGTACGACAGAAAGGGGTGGTGAGAGAAGGTCGGGTATATCCGTGCTGATAGCATGACATGATGATGATGATGATGATGATAGAATTAATTTTTATTTCAATTATAATATTTAATTTTTCAATGACTTTTAATATCAATGAATTATTGAATTTTTATTTGGTTGAAGAAAAGTAATTTCATGAAGTTATTTTATGACTGACTGTATTTCGTCATCTTCACAAAACAATGCGTTTTTATTTTTAGGGATATGTTACTGAAGCCAAAGTTGCGTTGACACTATGAACCAGAATGTTTGTGTTTAAAAGGAAATTCGAAACTGTAATTTTAAATGTAAATACCTTGAAGCTACGTTGATCAACCCGTTTAACCAACTGAATGGCAGCAACGCAAAAATTGTATAATGTATCTGTGGAATGACTGACTAAGTCAAGAACAACAGCAGAGCTGGCGATGGAGATTGTCATCGACTTGGAAACACAGATAAACTAAATCAAGTCTGGAAGAATGATGAACTGTTCGAAGAGGATCAGAAGAACGATTAAGTTCCTGACGCAGACGAGAAAAGTTATTACAGATCTGTTGACGAAGACAGACATAGAGGAGACTCGAAAGATGGTGTCGGTTTGAGGCGAACAGACTAAAAGGTCGAGAATGATGTGGTAGTCCCAAAGGAAAGTAATAATATTCTTTCTGTTGTTGTTTGGGTTTTATGGCATATCAACCTTTGTAGGTTATTTAATGCCAAATCCATTTTAAAACAAATAGTCAGTTATTTTTCAAACAATTTAGTTTAGCATGAGAACATAGTTTAATTGTCAAAAACATTTCTATTTCAAGCTATTCAGTTTATTCAAACAGTTCTAATTAAGCTAATTCAGTTTACTATAAGTATAGATTTAGTTTACACACAATTAAATGTCAAAAAATGTTCTATATTAAATAATTCAGCTTAGGGTAATGTTACGTTCTGTTTAGTGAACGCTTGTAATATTAAATAAAGGACAAACCACGATATGAGAGGTAATAGAGATATATTCTCAGGAAAAGGTATATACAATATAGAAACTATTAGTAGACAAGAACATAGGATTAGTGAATACAGAATAAAGATATAGTCCAACGATAGTATTGGCTTCCGTTATTACGGTAGCAAGTAAGGTGATCTAGTGCGATCTCCAGTCTCCACCGCTCTAATAATATTCCTTTAAGAAGCTGCTCTTCACCTTCTAGTCTGTTTTATTTCTGTGTAGTGTACACAGAAGGCACAAGGCCTTGAAGTTTTTGGGGAGGGGAAGGGAGCGGTCATACTTTTCTATATAAACTAAGGAGACCTAGCTAGCCACATTCGCCGACCCATTCAACAATACAATAAATATCCATTCATCCATCGCCTTTTGCGCTACAATCACCACAATACCACATTTGCTCTATGAAGAAGTCCTACTTAAAATCCCGAGATTCATGAATGATTTTATGATTTATTTACAATGAATGTGATGGGAATGGGAGAAAAACCCCGAAATATATACAAAAACAAAGGAAAAATCCCCCGTTTGGTTGCCCTCCCATCCCCCCGTCTATAAAATTGGAGGCCGACTGTTTTCCGGGGCGAAAGAACCGGAAACAAGTCGGACCTACCCTAGGTGGGGCAGGGATCCTAATCTACAGGGGTAAAAAGAAATAAGGGGTCGGGCACGGTATGGGTTAATACAAGCAGGTGATATGATTTTTATACATATGAATGTTCAAGATCTTCAGTAAACGTGGACTGGGATGCGGGTTCAGGTACAAAAATAATGGGGATGGGGAAGATCTTGAGAACTAACGACTAGATGACGGGGACAATGACTCACAAACATACTGCTAACTAGGTACCTGGGTACCAAAAGAAAAAGGGAACAGTTTTACTTACCAGGGGTGGGGTCCCTAAGGACCCGTACCGTAGACGCCATGAGCCGGCAGAGGAGGGAAGGATGACTCCAACGTTGCTCCCTTTCGCACGACCAGGCTCGCTGCATTCACCCACCTTTTGCTGAATGTTATGCGATCCAAGCGTTTTCTATCGCATCTGATTTTGACCCTCAGCTGATGCCGAAAATACAAAATCAGATCACGATGAGAAAAGTTTGCATCGTCATACAATCCCTTGTTTCGCGTCGTCCAAATCACCATTCTAGCTACAGCTAGGATCGCGAGAAACACCACACGCTTCTCACCCTGATACGGAGGAAGAACGTTGTCCACGACGTAACCAACGTCGAGCAGCACGAGCTGTTTGGGTTCGATGCGAGCCGTCCACTCGCCGACGTGATCCCAAAACGGGCGAACTCGCTCGCAGTAGTAGAAGGCGTGCTCAGCCGTTTCTTCCAAGCCACTGCCGCAGCGAGCGCAATCGGGCATGTCTGCCAGGCCCGCTTTGTAGTTCAAGCCGACAAGGGGCAACGCATTTCGCACAAGTCGCCAGGTGAGCGAGAACTCGGAGTTGTTCAAGAAGCTCGATCCTGGCGCCCAATTCCAATGAGAGCGAATCTCCTCCGTCGTCCAGCCGTGCCGCTCGCTGAGAGGATCAGAAGCGGAACCCACCACTAGCTCCCGATATAGTTCTTTTCGAGGCCGTGAAAGGTCACTGGACCCAAGAAGGTTACGAAGGGCCGTTCGGCACTCGCGGACAAACAGTGTTTCGCCCAAAGGCCTACGTCGACCTTCAGCCTTTGGGTCTGACTTTAGGCGAGGAAAAGTCCGACTCGCCTTCAGTCTCCACACTGCGTCCCCCGTCAAAGCTCTGCCCAGGTATGCAAGTCTTTCAGCAAGCCAGTGGCTCTCCAGATCAGGCATACCTAGACCCCCGTTGCGTGTACGTTGGATACAGACCTGCCTACGGACCATCGGCCTTGCACCTCCCCAGAGCAATCTGGAAAGGGATCGTTGCAGCGCCAACCGATTTACCTTAGGCAGAGGAAGTACAGCCAATCGGTAAAGGATCAAGGGGAAGACGTACACGGCGCACGCCTCCGCCCTGCCCTTTAAGGACAACCTCCTTGAAAGCCAGATTCCCACCTGAGCATTCACCTTGGCTTGTATTTCCGACCAATTTCGCTCCAGTTGGAGGCCGGGCCCGAACCACACCCCGAGGATGCGGACAGGTCCGCCACTCCAGCGGAACGGCCCCGGAAGAGTATTGCTACCCCTCCAAGCACCGAGCCGCAAACCTTCGCTTTTGTCAAAATTGACCTTGGCTCCTGCAATCCGCTCGTACTCGCTAACCGCCTTCTTCACAGCCTTTATATCCAGACGGCGGGATACAAACACTGTGATATCATCGGCGAACGCGGAAACCCTTGCCGTAAGAGGGCCAGCAAAAGGGACACCGCGCAGGGCCGGATTTGCCGTCCTATCCCTAAGCCTACGGAGCAGGGGCTCCAAAGCTAGGACATAGAGAAGAGGAGACAACGGGCAGCCCTGCCGGACCGACCGCTCGACCGCAAACACCGCCGAACGCCTTCCGTTCACCTGCACCACTGCCTGAGGGTTGTGGTACATC
This sequence comes from Sepioteuthis lessoniana, assembly GCA_963585895.1. NCBI lineage: Eukaryota > Metazoa > Mollusca > Cephalopoda > Myopsida > Loliginidae > Sepioteuthis > Sepioteuthis lessoniana. The sequence continues at coordinate 75,704,630 of OY757925.1, read as the reverse complement.
ATGCTAATCCATCTGCGGAACTCCGGTTTGAATCCGGCAGTCTCCAAAACAGTCGCCAAAAACCGATGGTCAACCCTATCGAAGGCCTTGGACTGATCTAAACTGATCAGCGCGGCCTCGGTGCCGTCTTCTATACCCTCTAGGACCTCGCGAATCAAGTGCAGGTTGTCCTGGATCGATCTTCCCTTCACAGCAAAGGTCTGCTCAGAGCCGATCAGATCGCTAATGACAAGCTGTAAACGATTCGCTAAGACCCGGGCCAAAATCTTTAACTCTGTGTTAAGCAGAGTTATGGGCCTGTAATCGTCTAAACCCTCCCAAACATGCCTGCCACCTTTCTTCAGCAATGTGATCACGCCCTTGGTAACGCTACCAGGGATGGCTCCCTGGGCGAACCAATGGTTGAACATATCCGTCAGAATAGGCACAAACATGTGCGACATCCTCAAGTACACTTCGTAGGGCAAACCATCTAGTCCCGGCGACTTGTTCAGGCCGACCTGCTTCAACGCGTCACGGACTTCGCATTCAGTAACCACACCCTCGCAGCTAGCCGCTTCAGCCACCCCAAGGCGGGGAAAGTCGGCAAGATAGCTACGAAACTCCCGGAGCGGGAGATCAGTACAGCGGGCAAAGCGATCCCGAAAGTGCGCCCGAAAGGCGTCACGAATCTCGCGAGCCGATCGCAGCAGTCGCCCATCCGGGGCCTTGACAGAACCGATATACCGATCGGGGAACCTTCGCACTTCTTCTTCACGCGCAGTCGCGTTCGTTTTCACAGCTTCGTTGAGAACTCTCTTTAACCTAGATCTAACTACGTATCCCTTGTAGCGCTCGCTACTCTCGCGCTCAAGGTCCCCCCTAGCTAGCTCTACGTTTAGGGAGTCCCCCCCAGCCACCGCCCGGGAAAGTCTATCGTCTATAGATTTCGCTTCCTTGGTCCTATCTAGGTTGAGCTGTCGACCGTACTTGGTAGCGAAATCTCTAATCCTATGTTTAAGAGATCCCCACCACCTATTCCCGGTAACCGCCCCCACTAACGCCCGCTGAATTAGGGATTCCAGCCGGTCCCGGAAGTCCCGTATCTCCAGTAAGGAGGTATTGAACTTCCAGTAGCCGGCCAGACTAGGCCTATTTGCTAACCGTAGACTGACTCTAACAAGTTTATGGTCAGTCCACGCTATCAAGTGGAACGTGGGACAACTAACAAAATCAATGTCAGCTCGTCTCACTAACACTCTGTCCAAGTAGGAGCCTACTTTGGCAGAGGGCGAACTATCTAGCCACGTCCACATCTCCCGCCCTGGGTGATCCAGACGAAACCTGTCGACGAGGTCATGACGAGTCATGAGGCCGGCAAGGCTGCTTTCACACCTTCCCACACGCCTAGCTCCCCGCCCGACCTTATCTATCTTGGGATCAAGGATCGCATTCCAATCACCCATTAAAACTAGCCGCTTCGTATCGTCCAGGAACGGCGCCAACCGACGAAAAAAGGAAACCCTCTCCACAACGATATTGGGCGCATAAACCGCAACCAGACGAAACTTGAAACTTTTCACGGCAACATCGGCCACAACCAGTCGGCCCCCGTCACCTGCAAAAACAACGTCAACATCAGCATCAAGGCTGCGTCCAACTAGCAAAGAAACCCCAACGCTGGTACGGCTGCCGTATGCTGAGAAAACGTTAAAATCGCTTTCCAGCACACGACAGTCGGCACCGCAAGTGAAATGGGTTTCCTGCACTGCAGCAACGTCTACGCCGAGAGTTTTAAGTTCACCAAGCAAGCGCGTACACTTGCCCGGATCCCTCAATCCCCTCACATTCAAAGTAGCAAGGTTTAGAGCCATCAATCCCACTTACCTTACTCAGTGTCGACTACGGGCCGGAAATCCTTCGGGGTGAGGATGCCGACGGCCTGACGCAGGGATCCGGTGCCGAGCTCAGTACTTACTCGGTCGTCCCTGGTAATTCCACCGACATCCATAGGGTACCGCAACTTTAGGGACCTATAGAATGATGGGTGAACCAAAATCGGGACCCTGCCCGCACAGAAGGGTAGCATTTTTTTCAGCATTGGATTTTTCGTATCGACCAGCATTACATCCGCCCGGCTGGCTTCGTCAATAAAGTTCCAAAGTTCTTTGGTCCGATTGCCAGCCAAGCGGACGAATGTGGTCAATTTTGGTGCGTCCTTGAATAGATGTGGTTTTGTGATGTCTTTAGTGTCAATTTTTTGGAGTGAGCGTAATGGTTTTAATGATTGTTTTAAAGTGTGGTCTATGTGTGGATTGTCCATGATATCTTCGCAGAAGTAAAAGGAGTTTATGGCACGTCGGGCTTCCGTAGAGCGTGCTCTTGGTTTTTGAACAGTTGCTGCTGATGTTGACGGTGTTTGGGGAGAGGGTGTAAGTCTGGTCGCTGAATAGGATCGAGTAAGCATTTTGGGGGTTTTAATTGGTGAAAGAGAGGGGGGTAATGGTGTTTCTGTTGGGATGATAGGGGTGGTTTTTGTTTTTTGTGGGAGAGGAATCAATTGTGCTGGTCTTTGTTTATTTTGGACTGGCGATTTTTCTGTTGTTTTTTCCCCCTTATGCTGAGGTATGGTGGTTGTTTGTGTGGGTTTTTTTGGATGTTTTTTCTCCCCCTCTTTAGTTGGTGAGTCCTCGCTGTCTCTCTTTCTTTTTAAATTCATGGACATATCCATCGGTTCAATGTTTTGATTGTCTTCTTTTGTTGATTGTTTTGCAGTTGATTGTTTCGTATTTGTTGTCGTTGGTTTCGTAGTTGTAGTCAAAAGAGTTGTTGTATCTGTTGTTGCTGGGTTTTTTGGGGGAGTTTTTTTCCCTCCCTTTTTTCTGGTGACTTGCGTCCACCCTTTCTCATTTTCTTTAGGGGTTTCTTGTTTGTTTTCTGAGGTTTCTGTTGGTATTATTGCTGCTATGACAGGTGAAGGAGTATCAGTAGTAGTAGCAGTGGTAGTAGTCGTTGTTGTGGTGGTGATTGTTGGTTTTTGAGGGCAGTTTTTTGAAAAGTGGCCGATGTTATTGCAGGACCAACATAGCGGTTTCCTGCCCTCAACGATGACTGTCATGGTTTGATCGCGGTATCGTATTTTATGGGGAATTTTGTTAAACCCTCCCCTATCGAGGCACATAACGAATACGTAGTCACCGTACGCGGTTCCCCGTGTTGACGTTACTTGTGTGACTTGTTCCACGCCGCCGTATATACTTAGATAGGCGGCGAGGACGTCACCACTCAATTGCATAGATACATTGCATACGGTGACTCGTATTCTTCTTTTGCCTCGATATTCCGGTTGTAGCCGGAAGAAGCGTGTGGTGATGTTACCACCGGCGAGGCTTTTCGCTACTTCCTCTGAGGGTAATAAGACATCCCATGTAGCGAAACTTCTGCGGCAGAAATATTTTCCTGGGATGTTTGCCGTTTTCAGAAGGTCTTCAAAAGTTTCTTTCTTAATCCCCGCTAGTCTCTTGGTCTTAATGTCTGTGACTACGAAGGACAGGGTCTTCGGTTCGACCGCCTCGACCAATTCGGGTATTGGGAGAATTTCCCCGTCCTTGAAATACTTTTCATACTTTTCGACCCTGTCTCTTGCGTAGTCACAAGGGGATTTTTTATTCACGCAATGTGAAGACCAAGAGACAGCTGTTTGTTTTGGTTTTTGTGCCGGTGGTATTGTACTTGCCGATGAAGAGAGGTCGAATGGAGCTTCTTCCGGCATTGGGGAGGGTTGCGTTTGGAATATGTCGGTCGGTGATTGCGATTTCATGTTGTTGGGCTCCCCCATAGTTGTGAAAACACAACCAGAGGGAGATGAAACGCGTATGGTGTTACAAAAAATTCAGGCGAGACGATTAAAATAAATGTAGAACGATGAAAAAATGGCGGTCGTTTTTTTAAAAAAAGTTCAACAAAAAATCGAGTCGCGTTTGACCCTCCTCACAAACAAAGAACAATAGTTTGAGGGGGGTCACAAAACTTTAACAATGATAACAATATTCAATAACAGTAATTTTAACAATTTTTTAACAATAAAGAACTTACTTTTTTTCGTGGTGAAAAAAGAACTCAGACAAAAAAATTCACCGATTAGTCTGTTTTATTTCTGTGTAGTGTACACAGAAGGCACAAGGCCTTGAAGTTTGTGGGGAGGGGAAGGGAGCGGTCATACTTTTCTATATAAACTAAGGAGACCTAGCTAGCCACATTCGCCGACCCATTCAACAATACAATAAATATCCATTCATCCATCGCCTTTGGCGCTACAATCACCAAAATACGACATTTGCTCTATGAAGAAATCCTACTTAAAATCCCGAGATTCATGAATGATTTTATGATTTATTTACAATGAATGTGATGGGAATGGGAGAAAAACCCCGAAATATATATAAAAACAAGGAAAAATCCCCCGTTTGGTTGCCCTCCCATCCCCCCGTCTATAAAATTGGAGGCCGACTGTTTTCCGGGGCGAAAGAACCGGAAACAAGTCGGACCTACCCTAGGTGGGGCAGGGATCCTAATCTACAGGGGTGAAAAGAATTTAGGGGTCGGGCGTGGTATGGGTTAATACAAGTAGGTGATATGATTTTTATACATATGAATGTTCAAGATCTTCAGTAAACGTGGACTGGGATACGGATTGAGGTACAAAAATAATGGGGATGGGGAAGATCTTGAGAACTAACAACTAGATGACGGGGACAATGACTCACAAACATACTGCTAACTAGGTACCTGGGTACCAAAAGAAAAAGGGGAACAGTTTTACTTACCAGGGGTGGGGTCCCTAAGGACCCGTACCGTAGACGCCATGAGCCGGCAGAGGAGGGAAGGATGACTCCAACGTTGCTCCCTTTCGCACGACCAGGCTCGCTGCATTCACCCACCTTTTGCTGAATGTTATGCGATCCAAGCGTTTTCTATCGCATCTGATTTTGACCCTCAGCTGATGCCGAAAATACAAAATCAGATCACGATGAGAAAAGTTTGCATCGTCATACAATCCCTTGTTTCGCGTCGTCCAAATCACCATTCTAGCTACAGCTAGGATCGCGAGAAACACCACACGCTTCTCACCCTGATACGGAGGAAGAACGTTGTCCACGACGTAACCAACGTCGAGCAGCACGAGCTGTTTGGGTTCGATGCGAGCCGTCCACTCGCCGACGTGATCCCAAAACGGGCGAACTCGCTCGCAGTAGTAGAAGGCGTGCTCAGCCGTTTCTTCCAAGCCACTGCCGCAGCGAGCGCAATCGGGCATGTCTGCCAGGCCCGCTTTGTAGTTCAAGCCGACAAGGGGTAACGCATTTCGCACAAGTCGCCAGGTGAGCGAGAACTCGGAGTTGTTCAAGAAGCTCGATCCTGGCGCCCAATTCCAATGAGAGCGAATCTCCTCCGTCGTCCAGCCGTGCCGCTCGCTGAGAGGATCAGAAGCGGAACCCACCACTAGCTCCCGATATAGTTCTTTTCGAGGCCGTGAAAGGTCACTGGACCCAAGAAGGTTACGAAGGGCCGTTCGGCACTCGCGGACAAACAGTGTTTCGCCCAAAGGCCTACGTCGACCTTCAGCCTTTGGGTCTGACTTTAGGCGAGGAAAAGTCCGACTCGCCTTCAGTCTCCACACTGCGTCCCCCGTCAAAGCTCTGCCCAGGTATGCAAGTCTTTCAGCAAGCCAGTGGCTCTCCAGATCAGGCATACCTAGGCCCCCGTTGCGTGTACGTTGGATACAGACCTGCCTACGGACCATCGGCCTTGCACCTCCCCAGAGCAATCTGGAAAGGGATCGTTGCAGCGCCAACCGATTTACCTTAGGCAGAGGAAGTACAGCCAATCGGTAAAGGATCAAGGGGAAGACGTACACGGCGCACGCCTCCGCCCTGCCCTTTAAGGACAACCTCCTTGAAAGCCAGATTCCCACCTGAGCATTCACCTTGGCTTGTATTTCCGACCAATTTCGCTCCAGTTGGAGGCCGGGCCCGAACCACACCCCGAGGATGCGGACGGGTCCGTCACTCCAGCGGAACGGCCCCGGAAGAGTATTGCTACCCCTCCAAGCACCGAGCCGCAAACCTTCGCTTTTGTCAAAATTGACCTTGGCTCCTGCAATCCGCTCGTACTCGCTAACCGCCTTCTTCACAGCCTTTATATCCAGACGGCGGGATACAAACACTGTGATATCATCGGCGAACGCGGAAACCCTTGCCGTAAGAGGGCCAGCAAAAGGGACACCGCGCAGGGCCGGATTTGCCGTCCTATCCCTAAGCCTACGGAGCAGGGGCTCCAAAGCTAGGACATAGAGAAGAGGAGACAACGGGCAGCCCTGCCGGACCGACCGCTCGACCGCGAACACCCTCGAACGCCTTCCGTTCACCTGCACCACTGCCTGAGGGTTGTGGTACATCATGCTAATCCATCTGCGGAACTCCGGTTTGAATCCGGCAGTCTCCAAAACAGTCGCCAAAAACCGATGGTCAACCCTATCGAAGGCCTTGGACTGATCTAAACTGATCAGCGCGGCCTCGGTGTCGTCTTCTATACCCTCTAGGACCTCGCGAATCAAGTGCAGGTTGTCCTGGATCGATCTTCCCTTCACAGCAAAGGTCTGCTCAGAGCCGATCAGATCGCTAATGACAAGCTGTAAACGATTCGCTAAGACCCGGGCCAAAATCTTTAACTCTGTGTTAAGCAGAGTTATGGGCCTGTAATCGTCTAAACCCTCCCAAACATGCCTGCCACCTTTCTTCAGCAATGTGATCACGCCCTTGGTAACGCTACCAGGGATGGCTCCCTGGGCGAACCAATGGTTGAACATATCCGTCAGAATAGGCACAAACATGTGCGACATCCTCAAGTACACTTCGTAGGGCAAACCATCTAGTCCCGGCGACTTGTTCAGGCCGACCTGCTTCAACGCGTCACGGACTTCGCATTCAGTAACCACACCCTCGCAGCTAGCCGCTTCAGCCACCCCAAGGCGGGGAAAGTCGGCAAGATAGCTACGAAACTCCCGGAGCGGGAGATCAGTACAGCGGGCAAAGCGATCCCGAAAGTGCGCCCGAAAGGCGTCACGAATCTCGCGAGCCGATCGCAGCAGTCGCCCATCCGGGGCCTTGACAGAACCGATATACCGATCGGGGAACCTTCGCACTTCTTCTTCACGCGCAGTCGCGTTCGTTTTCACAGCTTCGTTGAGAACTCTCTTTAACCTAGATCTAACTACGTATCCCTTGTAGCGCTCGCTACTCTCGCGCTCAAGGTCCCCCCTAGCTAGCTCTACGTTTAGGGAGTCCCCCCCAGCCACCGCCCGGGAAAGTCTATCGTCTATAGATTTCGCTTCCTTGGTCCTATCTAGGTTGAGCTGTCGACCGTACTTGGTAGCGAAATCTCTAATCCTATGTTTAAGAGATCCCCACCACCTATTCCCGGTAACCGCCCCCACTAACGCCCGCTGAATTAGGGATTCCAACCGGTCCCGGAAGTCCCGTATCTCCAGTAAGGAGGTACTGAACTTCCAGTAGCCGGCCAGACTAGGCCTATTTGCTAATCGTAGACTGACTCTAACAAGTTTATGGTCAGTCCACGCTATCAAGTGGAACGTGGGACAACTAACAAAATCAATGTCAGCTCGTCTCACTAACACTCTGTCCAAGTAGGAGCCTACTTTGGCAGAGGGCGAACTATCTAGCCACGTCCACATCTCCCGCCCTGGGTGATCCAGACGAAACCTGTCGACGAGGTCATGACGAGTCATGAGGCCGGCAAGGCTGCTTTCACACCTTCCCACACGCCTAGCTCCCCGCCCGACCTTATCTATCTTGGGATCAAGGATCGCATTCCAATCACCCATTAAAACTAGCCGCTTCGTATCGTCCAGGAACGGCGCCAACCGACGAAAAAAGGAAACCCTCTCCACAACGATATTGGGCGCATAAACCGCAACCAGACGAAACTTGAAACTTTTCACGGCAACATCGGCCACAACCAGTCGGCCCCCGTCACCTGCAAAAACAACGTCAACATCAGCATCAAGGCTGCGTCCAACTAGCAAAGAAACCCCAACGCTGGTACGGCTGCCGTATGCTGAGAAAACGTTAAAATCGCTTTCCAGCACACGACAATCGGCACCGCAAGTGAAGTGGGTTTCCTGCACTGCAGCAACATCTACGCCGAGAGTTTTAAGTTCACCAAGCAAGCGCGTACACTTGCCCGGATCCCTCAATCCCCTCACATTCAAAGTAGCAAGGTTTAGAGCCATCAATCCCACTTACCTTACTCAGTGTCGACTACGGGCCGGAAATCCTTGGGAGTAAGGATGCCGACGGCCTGACGCAGGGATCCGGTGCCGAGCTCAGTACTTACTCGGTCGTCCCTGGTAATTCCACCGACATCCATAGGGTACCGCAACTTTAGGGACCTATAGAATGATGGGTGAACCAAAATCGGGACCCTGCCCGCACAGAAGGGTAGCATTTTTTTCAGCATTGGATTTTTCGTATCGACCAGCATTACATCCGCCCGGCTGGCTTCGTCAATAAAGTTCCAGAGTTCTTTGGTACGATTGCCAGCCAAGCGGACGAATGTGGTCAATTTTGGTGCGTCCTTGAATAGATGTGGTTTTGTGATGTCTTTAGTGTCAATTTTTTGGAGTGAGCGTAATGGTTTTAATGATTGTTTTAAAGTGTGGTCTATGTGTGGATTGTCCATGATATCTTCGCAGAAGTAAAAAGAGTTTATGGCACGTCGGGCTTCCGTAGAGCGTGCTCTTGGTTTTTGAACAGTTGCTGCTGATGTTGACGGTGTTTGGGGAGAGGGTGTAAGTCTGGTCGCTGAATAGGATCGAGTAAGCATTTTGGGGGTTTTAATTGGTGAAAGAGAGGGGGGTAATGGTGTTTCTGTTGGGATGATAGGGGTGGTTTTTGTTTTTTGTGGGAGAGGAATCAATTGTGCTGGTCTTTGTTTATTTTGGACTGGCGATTTTTCTGTTGTTTTTTCCCCCTTATGCTGAGGTATGGTGGTTGTTTGTGTGGGTTTTTTTGGATGTTTTTTCTCCCCCTCTTTAGTTGGTGAGTCCTCGCTGTCTCTCCTTCTTTTTAAATTCATGGACATATCCATCGGTTCAATGTTTTGATTGTCTTCTTTTGTTGATTGTTTTGCAGTTGATTGTTTCGTATTTGTTGTCGTTGGTTTCGTAGTTGTAGTCAAAAGAGTTGTTGTATCTGTTGTTGCTGGGTTTTTTGGGGGAGTTTTTTTCCCCCCCTTTTTTCTGGTGACTTGCGTCCACCCTTTCTCATTTTCTTTAGGGGTTTCTTGTTTGTTTTCTGAGGTTTCTGTTGGTATTATTGCTGCTATGACAGGTGAAGGAGTATCAGTAGTAGTAGCAGTAGTAGTAGTCGTTGTTGTGGTGGTGATTGTTGATTTTTGAGGGCAGTTTTTTGAAAAGTGGCCGATGTTATTGCAGGACCAGCATAGCGGTTTCCTGCCCTCAACGATGACTGTCATGGTTTGATCGCGGTATCGTATTTTATGGGGAATTTTGTTAAACCCTCCCCTATCGAGGCACATAACGAATACGTAGTCACCGTACGCGGTTCCCCGTGTTGACGTTACTTGTGTGACTTGTTCCACGCCGCCGTATATACTTAGATAGGCGGCGAGGACGTCACCACTCAATTGCATAGATACATTGCATACGGTGACTCGTATTCTTCTTTTGCCTCGATATTCCGGTTGTAGCCGGAAGAAGCGTGTGGTGATGTTACCACCGGCGAGGCTTTTCGCTACTTCCTCTGAGGGTAATAAGACATCCCAGGTCGCGAAACTTCTGCGGCAGAAGTACTTCCCTGGGATGTTTGCTGTTTTGAGAAGGTCCTCAAAAGTTTCCTTCTTAATCCCCGCTAGTCTCTTGGTCTTAATGTCTGTGACTACGAAGGACAGGGTCTTCGGTTCGACCGCCTCGACCAATTCGGGTATTGGGAGAATTTCCCCGTCCTTGAAATACTTTTCATACTTTTCGACCCTGTCTCTTGCGTAGTCACAAGGGGATTTTTTATTCACGCAATGTGAAGACCAAGAGACAGCTGTTTGTTTTGGTTTTTGTGCCGGTGGTATTGTACTTGCCGATGAAGAGAGGTCGAATGGAGCTTCTTCCGGCATTGGGGAGGGTTGCGTTTGGAATATGTCGGTCGGTGATTGCGATTTCATGTTGTTGGGCTCCCCCATAGTTGTGAAAACACAACCAGAGGGAGATGAAACGCGTATGGTGTTACAAAAAATTCAGGCGAGACGATTAAAATAAATGTAGAACGATGAAAAAATGGCGGTCGTTTTTTTAAAAAAAGTTCAACAAAAAATCGAGTCGCGTTTGACCCTCCTCACAAACAAAGAACAATAGTTTGAGGGGGGTCACAAAACTTTAACAATGATAACAATATTCAATAACAGTAATTTTAACAATTTTTTAACAATAAAGAACTTACTTTTTTTCGTGGTGAAAAAAGAACTCAGACAAAAAAATTCACCGATTAGTCTGTTTTATTTCTGTGTAGTGTACACAGAAGGCACAAGGCCTTGAAGTTTTTGGGGAGGGGAAGGGAGCGGTCATACTTTTCTATATAAACTAAGGAGACCTAGCTAGCCACATTCGCCGACCCATTCAACAATACAATAAATATCCATTCATCCATCGCCTTTTGCGCTACAATCACCACAATACCATATTTGCTCTATGAAGAAGTCCTACTTAAAATCCCGAGATTCGTGAGTGATTTTATTTACAAGTATGATTTATTTACAATGAATGTGTTGGGAATGGGAGAAAAACCCCGAAATATATATAAAAACAAGGAAAAATCCCCCGTTTGGTTGCCCTCCCATCCCCCCGTCTATAAAATTGGAGGCCGACTGTTTTCCGGGGCGAAAGAACCGGAAACAAGTCGGACCTACCCTAGGTGGGGCAGGGATCCTAATCTACAGGGGTGAAAAGAATTTAGGGGTCGGGCGCGGTATGGGTTAATACAAGTAGGTGATATGATTTTTATACATATGAATGTTCAAGATCTTCAGTAAACGTGGACTGGGATACGGATTGAGGTACAAAAATAATGGGGATGGGGAAGATCTTGAGAACTAACAACTAGATGACGGGGACAATGACTCACAAACATACTGCTAACTAGGTACCTGGGTACCAAAGAAAAAGGGAACAGTTTTACTCACCAGGGGTGGGGTCCCTAAGGACCCGTACCGTAGACGCCATGAGCCGGCAGAGGAGGGAAGGATGACTCCAACGTTGCTCCCTTTCGCACGACCAGGCTCGCTGCATTCACCCACCTTTTGCTGAATGTTATGCGATCCAAGCGTTTTCTATCGCATCTGATTTTGACCCTCAGCTGATGCCGAAAATACAAAATCAGATCACGATGAGAAAAGTTTGCATCGTCATACAATCCCTTGTTTCGCGTCGTCCAAATCACCATTCTAGCTACAGCTAGGATCGCGAGAAACACCACACGCTTCTCACCCTGATACGGAGGAAGAACGTTGTCCACGACGTAACCAACGTCGAGCAGCACGAGCTGTTTGGGTTCGATGCGAGCCGTCCACTCGCCGACGTGATCCCAAAACGGGCGAACTCGCTCGCAGTAGTAGAAGGCGTGCTCAGCCGTTTCTTCCAAGCCACTGCCGCAGCGAGCGCAATCGGGCATGTCTGCCAGGCCCGCTTTGTAGTTCAAGCCGACAAGGGGTAACGCATTTCGCACAAGTCGCCAGGTGAGCGAGAACTCGGAGTTGTTCAAGAAGCTCGATCCTGGCGCCCAATTCCAATGAGAGCGAATCTCCTCCGTCGTCCAGCCGTGCCGCTCGCTGAGAGGATCAGAAGCGGAACCCACCACTAGCTCCCGATATAGTTCTTTTCGAGGCCGTGAAAGGTCACTGGACCCAAGAAGGTTACGAAGGGCCGTTCGGCACTCGCGGACAAACAGTGTTTCGCCCAAAGGCCTACGTCGACCTTCAGCCTTTGGGTCTGACTTTAGGCGAGGAAAAGTCCGACTCGCCTTCAGTCTCCACACTGCGTCCCCCGTCAAGGCTCTGCCCAAGTATGCAAGTCTTTCAGCAAGCCAGTGGCTCTCCAGATCAGGCATACCTAGACCCCCGTTGCGTGTACGTTGGATACAGACCTGCCTACGGACCATCGGCCTTGCACCTCCCCAGAGCAATCTGGAAAGGGATCGTTGCAGCGCCAACCGATTTACCTTAGGCAGAGGAAGTACAGCCAATCGGTAAAGGATCAAGGGGAAGACGTACACGGCGCACGCCTCCGCCCTGCCCTTTAAGGACAACCTCCTTGAAAGCCAGATTCCCACCTGAGCATTCACCTTGGCTTGTATTTCCGACCAATTTCGCTCCAGTTGGAGGCCGGGCCCGAACCACACCCCGAGGATGCGGACGGGTCCGTCACTCCAGCGGAACGGCCCCGGAAGAGTATTGCTACCCCTCCAAGCACCGAGCCGCAAACCTTCGCTTTTGTCAAAATTGACCTTGGCTCCTGCAATCCGCTCGTACTCGCTAACCGCCTTCTTCACAGCCTTTATATCCAGACGGCGGGATACAAACACTGTGATATCATCGGCGAACGCGGAAACCCTTGCCGTAAGAGGGCCAGCAAAAGGGACACCGCGCAGGGCCGGATTTGCCGTCCTATCCCTAAGCCTACGGAGCAGGGGCTCCAAAGCTAGGACATAGAGAAGAGGAGACAACGGGCAGCCCTGCCGGACCGACCGCTCGACCGCGAACACCCTCGAACGCCTTCCGTTCACCTGCACCACTGCCTGAGGGTTGTGGTACATCATGCTAATCCATCTGCGGAACTCCGGTTTGAATCCGGCAGTCTCCAAAACAGTCGCCAAAAACCGATGGTCAACCCTATCGAAGGCCTTGGACTGATCTAAACTGATCAGCGCGGCCTCGGTGTCGTCTTCTATACCCTCTAGGACCTCGCGAATCAAGTGCAGGTTGTCCTGGATCGATCTTCCCTTCACAGCAAAGGTCTGCTCAGAGCCGATCAGATCGCTAATGACAAGCTGTAAACGATTCGCTAAGACCCGGGCCAAAATCTTTAACTCTGTGTTAAGCAGAGTTATGGGCCTGTAATCGTCTAAACCCTCCCAAACATGCCTGCCACCTTTCTTCAGCAATGTGATCACGCCCTTGGTAACGCTACCAGGGATGGCTCCCTGGGCGAACCAATGGTTGAACATATCCGTCAGAATAGGCACAAACATGTGCGACATCCTCAAGTACACTTCGTAGGGAAAACCATCTAGTCCCGGCGACTTGTTCAGGCCGACCTGCTTCAACGCGTCACGGACTTCGCATTCAGTAACCACACCCTCGCAGCTAGCCGCTTCAGCCACCCCAAGGCGGGGAAAGTCGGCAAGATAGCTACGAAACTCCCGGAGCGGGAGATCAGTACAGCGGGCAAAGCGATCCCGAAAGTGCGCCCGAAAGGCGTCACGAATCTCGCGAGCCGATCGCAGCAGTCGCCCATCCGGGGCCTTGACAGAACCGATATACCGATCGGGGAACCTTCGCACTTCTTCTTCACGCGCAGTCGCGTTCGTTTTCACAGCTTCGTTGAGAACTCTCTTTAACCTAGATCTAACTACGTATCCCTTGTAGCGCTCGCTACTCTCGCGCTCAAGGTCCCCCCTAGCTAGCTCTACGTTTAGGGAGTCCCCCCCAGCCACCGCCCGGGAAAGTCTATCGTCTATAGATTTCGCTTCCGCGGTCCTATCTAGGTTGAGCTGTTGACCGTACTTGGTAGCGAAATCTCTAATCCTATGTTTAAGAGATCCCCACCACCTATTCCCGGTAACCGCCCCCACTAACGCCCGCTGAATTAGGGATTCCAACCGGTCCCGGAAGTCCCGTATCTCCAGTAAGGAGGTATTGAACTTCCAGTAGCCGGCCAGACTAGGCCTATTTGCTAACCGTAGACTGACTCTAACAAGTTTATGGTCAGTCCACGCTATCAAGTGGAACGTGGGACAACTAACAAAATCAATGTCAGCTCGTCTCACTAACACTCTGTCCAAGTAGGAGCCTACTTTGGCAGAGGGCGAACTATCTAGCCACGTCCACATCTCCCGCCCTGGGTGATCCAGACGAAACCTGTCGACGAGGTCATGACGAGTCATGAGGCCGGCAAGGCTGCTTTCACACCTTCCCACACGCCTAGCTCCCCGCCCGACCTTATCTATCTTGGGATCAAGGATCGCATTCCAATCACCCATTAACACTAGCCGCTTCGTATCGTCCAGGAACGGCGCCAACCGACGAAAAAAGGAAACCCTCTCCACAACGATATTGGGCGCATAAACCGCAACCAGACGAAACTTGAAACTTTTCACGGCAACATCGGCCACAACCAGTCGGCCCCCGTCACCTGCAAAAACAACGTCAACATCAGCATCAAGGCTGCGTCCAACTAGCAAAGAAACCCCAACGCTGGTACGGCTGCCGTATGCTGAGAAAACGTTAAAATCGCTTTCCAGCACACGACAGTCGGCACCGCAAGTGAAGTGGGTTTCCTGCACTGCAGCAACATCTACGCCGAGAGTTTTAAGTTCACCAAGCAAGCGCGTACACTTGCCCGGATCCCTCAATCCCCTCACATTCAAAGTAGCAAGGTTTAGAGCCATCAATCCCACTTACCTTACTCAGTGTCGACTACGGGCCGGAAATCCTTCGGGGTGAGGATGCCGACGGCCTGACGCAGGGATCCGGTGCCGAGCTCAGTACTTACTCGGTCGTCCCTGGTTATTCCACCGACATCCATAGGGTACCGCAACTTTAGGGACCTATAGAATGATGGGTGAACCAAAATCGGGACCCTGCCCGCACAGAAGGGAAGCATTTTTTTCAGCATTGGATTTTTCGTATCGACCAGCATTACATCCGCCCGGCTGGCTTCGTCAATAAAGTTCCAGAGTTCTTTGGTCCGATTGCCAGCCAAGCGGACGAATGTGGTCAATTTTGGTGCGTCCTTGAATAGATGTGGTTTTGTGATGTCTTTAGTGTCAATTTTTTGGAGTGAGCGTAATGGTTTTAATGATTGTTTTAAAGTGTGGTCTATGTGTGGATTGTCCATGATATCTTCGCAGAAGTAAAAAGAGTTTATGGCACGTCGGGCTTCCGTAGAGCGTGCTCTTGGTTTTTGAACAGTTGCTGCTGATGTTGACGGTGTTTGGGGAGAGGGTGTAAGTCTGGTTGCTGAATAGGATCGAGTAAGCATTTTGGGGGTTTTAATTGGTGAAAGAGAGGGGGGTAATGGTGTTTCTGTTGGGATGATAGGGGTGGTTTTTGTTTTTTGTGGGAGAGGAATCAATTGTGCTGGTCTTTGTTTATTTTGGACTGGCGATTTTTCTGTTGTTTTTTCCCCCTTATGCTGAGGTATGGTGGTTGTTTGTGTGGGTTTTTTTGGATGTTTTTTCTCCCCCTCTTTAGTTGGTGAATCCTCGCTGTTTCTCCTTCTTTTTAAATTCATGGTCATATCCATCGGTTCAATGTTTTGATTGTCTTCTTTTGTTGATTGTTTTGCAGTTGATTGTTTCGTATTTGTTGTCGTTGGTTTCGTAGTTGTAGTCAAAAGAGTTGTTGTATCTGTTGTTGCTGGGTTTTTTGGGGGAGTTTTTTTCCCTCCCTTTTTTCTGGTGACTTGCGTCCACCCTTCCTCATTTTCTTTAGGGGTTTCTTGTTTGTTTTCTGAGGTTTCTGTTGGTATAATTGCTGCTATGACAGGTGAAGGAGTATCAGTAGTAGTAGCAGTAGTAGTAGTCGTTGTTGTGGTGGTGATTGTTGGTTTTTGAGGGCAGTTCTTCGAAAAGTGGCCGATTTTATTGCAGGACCAACATAGCGGTTTCCTGCCCTCAACGATGACTGTCATGGTTTGATCGCGGTAACGTATTTTATGGGGAATTTTGTTAAACCCTCCCCTATCGAGGCATATAACGAATACGTAGTCACCGTACGCAGTTCCCCGTGTTGACGTTACTTGTGTGACTTGTTCCACGCCGCCGTATATACTTAGATAGGCGGCGAGGACGTCACCACTCAATTGCATAGATACATTGCATACGGTGACTCGTATTCTTCTTTTGCCTCGATATTCCGGTTGTAGCCGGAAGAAGCGTGTGGTGATGTTACCACCGGCGAGGCTTTTCGCTACTTCCTCTGAGGGTAATAAGACATCCCATGTAGCGAAACTTCTGCGGCAGAAATATTTTCCTGGGATGTTTGCCGTTTTCAGAAGGTCTTCAAAAGTTTCCTTCTTAATCCCCGCTAGTCTCTTGGTCTTAATGTCTGTGACTACGAAGGACAGGGTCTTCGGTTCGACCGCCTCGACCAATTCGGGTATTGGGAGAATTTCCCCGTCCTTGAAATACTTTTCATACTTTTCGACCCTGTCTCTTGCGTAGTCACAAGGGGATTTTTTATTCACGCAATGTGAAGACCAAGAGACAGCTGTTTGTTTTGGTTTTTGTGCCGGTGGTATTGTACTTGCCGATGAAGAGAGGTCGAATGGAGCTTCTTCCGGCATTGGGGAGGGTTGCGTTTGGAATATGTCGGTCGGTGATTTTGATTTCATGTTGTTGGGCTCCCCCATAGTTGTGAAAACACAACCAGAGGGAGATGAAACGCGTATGGTGTTGCAAAAAATTCAGGCGAGACGATTAAAATAAATGTAGAACGATGAAAAAATGGCGGTCGTTTTTTTAAAAAAAGTTCAACAAAAAATCGAGTCGCGTTTGACCCTCCTCACAAACAAAGAACAATAGTTTGAGGGGGGTCACAAAACTTTAACAACAATAAAATTCAATAACAATAATTTTAACAAATTTTTAACAATAAAGAACTTACTTTTTTTCGTGGTGAAAAAAGAACTCAGACAAAAAAATTCACCGATTAGTCTGTCCTGGTATTAGTAGCTACTGCTATATATGGCAGATGGACTAGTTCATTGTGTGGAAAAAGGTGGGTGATATCCAACAGGTAAGTACAGTTTCAATGTCAAAAACAGTTCCATTTCAAAAAATTCAGTTTAGCATAAGTACGCAGTTTAAATGTAAGTACACAGTTTGATTATCAAAATCCTTTCTATTTTAAGCTATCAGTTTAGTCAAACAGGTCTAATTTAAACAAGTTAGTTTTGCATAAGTTAGCAGTTATCGCTATTAAACACTTAGATAAGGTCCAATCAGGTGCTACCATTCCAAGCCAGAGTGGTCCTGGGAACAATGGCAGTGAAGGAATACTCCGCATTTTCCAAAGCTCCAGCATCACTGGAACCTCACCATCAGATTGTTTAGTATCATATCCAGGACACTCGTTTGGGGGTTTTACCCCTCTGCAGAATTGCAGTCTGTGTATTCTACAGCCCTAGCCGACTGGACAATAAAATTCTTGTGTAATTATAAATGACTCACGACTTTCGAAATTCCATCTATCTAACAACATCTTAAAAGGAAAGCAAAAAAAAAAAAAATCTCGGACTAATATTCAAGATATAATTATTCTATTCTTATCTCACTTTCCAACTCGAAAAGAGCCACCCAAGTATTTTTCTTTTTCCAGAAATAACCAGCCGTTTTTGTCCATTGTGTAACGCTATTTTCCATTGATATCGATTGTCTTATGTCAACTTTTAGTGATTACGGCATGTCGTCGTCAAATGATTCGATTTTGAGTTCAAGATTCCCATTGATTTTTTTTTTTACTTGCTGAACAGTGTATAAAATCCTTATGGATAATTATTTGAATTTTATTCATTTGTTATGGTTTGGTTTGAGTTATATCTTTAAAGGCATATCAAATCATTACGGGTTATTCACTATCAACATTTGATTCATTTGTCAAGGTTTCGTTTGGTTTATTTGCTTAACGGCACATTAACTCTTTTTGGATTATTCAATGCCGAAATTTGATTCAATTGTAAATGTTTAATAATGATACAGAACAAGAAAGAGAAGTAGAGAGAGAAGAAGAAGAAGCGGAGAGAGAAAGGAAGAGAATTGATCCAAAGATTTAGTTTTGTTTGGTTTAATTCTTTAACTGCATATCAACTCCTTATGGGTTATCTAATGCCTAAATTTTGTTCATTTCTAAATGTTTGTTTATTAAGAAGAAGACGAAGAAGAAGAAGAAGAAGAATGAGGAGGAATGGTTGGGTTGGTTTCTTTATTTAACAGCATATCAAACCCTTATGGGTTAATTATTGCTTATTCATTATTTAAAGTTGACACATTTCAATATACTTGATTGTAATTATAACGATAGTTTAATGTTCCATTGCATTATTAAAAGAAAACGCACCATTTTTTTACACCGTTATATCAAGTATTCCAAATAGATATATGATTTCAAGTATTCTGAACTAATATTAATAATTTTCAATATCGTTCTGTTTAATCAATTGATTGAGTCATAAGGAGTACTTTCATTACGGGTTAGAGTAAGCCTATAAGTAATGTCAATGAAGACCTCGATACTCGTCAAATTTTCATAAATGGAGGCACCCCATCAGATACAGTTTAGTATCATACCTAAGATGCCCATTTTAGGTTTCGTTTAGTTTTATGGCATATTAACTCATGCAGATTATTTAATGCCTAATCCTCTTTATACATGTATATTAAATTTCTGGGATTTTGTTTAGTTAGGTTTCCTAGCATATCAACTTTTGTAGGTTATTTAATGTCATATACTCTTTATACATATATATTTAACGTACATGATTTGGTTTGGTTGGGTTTTATGGAATATCAACCATTGTTGATTATTTAATGCTAAATCCTGTTCATACATATATATTAAATATATATTATTGGTTTTAGTTGGGTTTAATGGCATATCAACCATTGTCGCTTATTTAATACTAAATCCTCTTTATACATATATATTGTATATATTAGATTTGGGTTGGCTGGGTTTAATATCATATCCACCATTGTTGATTATCTAATGTCAAATCCTCTTTATGCATATATATTAAATATATGATTTCTCAACTCATTTTGTTGATAGCATTTTTAAATGAGCCTGAGCTTATTTTAATACATACAGTTAAATGGTTTCACTAATGTCTATCTAATACGAAAAATTCTATTTACTATTTATCATTTGTTTGCTCATCAATAGATGTTTTAAGTATCGCAATTTAACGCTAACAGTTCAATTAAACATCAGTCCTTTGTTTACACACAGTTAAATGATGAAATAGTTCTATTTCAAACAATTCAGTTAAACATAAGTCAATGTTAAATGATTCAAATATTGCTATGTATCACTAACAATTCGATAAACATCAGTTATTTGTTTACACACAGTTAAATGATTAAAAATTTCTTTTTCAAGCAATTCAGTTTCGTATAAGTACACAGTTTAAATGTCAAACGGTTCTATTTGACCCATAGATAGGACCCTATCAAGTGTTACCCCTTGGGGTCTGAGTGAACCTGGGAGCAATGGCAATGAAGGATTTCTCCGAAACCCCTAAAGCTCCAGCATTACTGGAGCCTCATTGTCAGATTATTTTGTGTCATAATCTGGACACTCGTTGGCGGTGGGTCTTACCTCTTTGCAGAGATGCAGTCGGTGTATTCTGAAACTGCAACCGACTGGGCAAACACCTGTCTTGGTGGGTTTTCTTCTTCCTCCGTAGAGGCTATAGTTGACGTACTCTTAACTGTGCCGACAAAGCTCTTTATATCATAAATGTGTCTTATTATATATATATATATATATATATGTGTGTGTGTGTGTGTGTGTGTGTGTGTGTGTGTGTGTGTGTGTGTGTGTGTGTGTGTGTTTGAAGGAATGAATGTTCATCAGTACGCCATTGTTCGACTAATGTGTCAGTTCCATCGATAATGTGGATGTAAACGTTTCCATCAATTCCTTTTTATTTACAAAAATATTTTATCTATGATAATTGGAAAATAGAATAAGAAACAGACGTTCATGTTCCAATGTGACACCCTGTCATCAGACCAGATGAATAATGGTCCATTCCGTTTTGATTTTGAGGGGAAAAAATTGAGAAAAATTCGCAACACATAAGCATAAAAAGAAAAAAGAGAAAAAGAAAGCAAATTTAAGAGAGAGAGAGAGAGAGAGAGAGAGAGAGTGTGTGTGTGTAAAAGAGGAGACAATTATTGTTATACATAACAAGTTTATTGTCTCCAATTGAATTGAACAAACAAAGAAAGAAAGTATATATATATATATATATATATGTGTGTGTATAGAGAGAGAGAGAGAGAGAGAGAGAGAGAGAAAGAGAGAGAGATTTAATTATATATATGGAAGTAAATAATGGAAAAGATTCCGACAGTAGGGAGAAATATTGACACACAGTAGTACAAAAGTGATCAATTTATTTTGTAGAAATGTCGACGCTAAAACGTTTCGGTATTAATATACCATCATCAGGACTTTAAAAGTTGAGATCAAGTGTTGAAGGAATAATGATAGATACTTTATGAAATAGATAATGGAGGAAATATGTAAATATTATATCAACGTTTACATTTAAAAAATATCACGTGACTGTGCAAGGCAATGATGTTAAGCATTTGGAATCGTTAAGGGATATTTCGGATGAAAAAGAGAGAAAGAAGAAAAGAAGAAAAGAAGATAGAGGAAAAGTTTATTCATGAAAGATAATTAAAGATTTAATATTTTATAGCTATTTAAGACAATTTGTCCAAAGAAATGGGATATGTTAAAAAATTCGGAACGATTTTTAAGAGGGGAAGGAACAAAATTCCACCGACTTCCAAAATTCATCTGAGTTTTTTGTTATAGGTATGAGCTAACATAGTTGCTGCAGATCCATCACAAAAGACTGAGACATGATTATTAACTAGCTGCCGATCAGTCTCCTGTCCTGGAGCTTTGGGGATTGCAGAGTATTCCTACATTGATATTACACCAGGTCTACTCTGTAGTACCTGTTAGGATCCCAAAAATACATTTAAAAGAACTGTTTAATCATCTACTATAATGGAAACCGTTTAACTGTAGCAAATAGAACATTTAAAGTTAGCAATACTTGAAGCCATTCAACTATGTGCTAATAAAACTTTACTTGAGGCTGTAATATAATTGAACGGCTCCTAGAAAATTGGAATTAAAACAATAAATGAATAAATACATAAATAAAGTAGTCTCCGAATAAGAATGCCGAGGCACTCGTGGTAATTACAAATCAAGAGAAAAACCCTGGGATTTCGAAATCTTGTGGGCATGTGCAGAGTGAGCAGAAGCGAATGTTTCTCCCCGACACAACAAGTGGAAGTGAGGGGACGACTCGAGTAATTTCGGGAGTTGACAGCGAGAAGTGATAAGGTAAAGACGTCAGTTGAACACCAGTGACGAAGATGTAAGGAGACGAAAGTTAACGAGCCTCAAATTCGGAGGCATGCTCCAAAGAGGGCATTAAACCAAGCGGATAAACATTTTAAATCGGTAAAAATCAAGTTCTATGTCTGCTCTCCCTTTTCCACTATTATATGTTGCTTATTTTTGTCTAGATGACGCTGTCGTCTTAATTTATATACTGTCTTTCTTTCTCCTGGCGACTACTTTTACCTAGTAGTAAATAAACTTTTACGTAGTTTAACAGTCTAATGTTCATCCACTTTTTACCACCAGAGTGTCACAACTGGGTTGAAAAATCTCTTTATTACTGCAATGGTACAAAACCATTTGACTGTATGCAATCAAATGAGCACTAGCTTGTGTAAAAGTTGCTACCTACAAACTCTGTTTACAAATTATATGTATTTGATGTATATGTATAAACATGATCTGTCATTAAGTAACCTTCAAGTTATGGTATGCCATAAATTCCAACCAAGCAAACACCCAAAGAGACAATTAAGTTGCGGTGGAATTGTGAAACGTAATGTTTATGTCTAAAATAAAACTTGAAATTTGAAACGAAGAGAATGGCTTAAAACTCAGCGGCATATAACATATATATACATATATATATATATATATATATATATATATATATATATATATATATATATATCGTCATGTCGTGCCGCTAGTACGGACATCCAGGACCCTCTCTCGCCACTTCTCCCTATCGTTCATCGCTTCTGGAACGTCTTCAGGGCTACATCCCGGATCTTCACATAGCTGCTGCATGTATGTTCTAGTTGGTCGTCCTGCTTTTGCTCGGCCATGTGTGGGGTTCCATTGGAGTACATCACTTATGAGCTCGTCCTTGCTTCTCCAGCAGTGCCCTGCATGTATGGTTCGTCTAACTTGGATAGTTTTCGTGATAGGAGGCAGATGGCCGTATAGTTGGTGCCTTGTGGCGTGTTGCCACCAGGACTAGTTCAATATTGCTCGCAACATCCTTTTGTAATTGCCGTTCAGCTTCTTAGTTAGCGTCCAAGTAGTGCATCCATACAGCAGTTATAAGCTGCTTAGTTTTCAGCCATTCTCTCTTATATATATATATATATATATTAGGCTGCATCTAATGCCTAACTTTTGAATAAATTTTAGTTGATTGAATAAGGGAATAAAACAAAATAGGGGACAAATCAATCAACTTTAAATTTTAGTTGATTGATGTTCTAATATTGTTGTGTTTTCGGTGAGAATTTTCCGTAATTCTGTTGTTGGTCATGAATGTTTTTTTTTAAATGTTGTGCTGTGGAACTTGTATCAGAAAGGTGTATTGTAAGTCTCTTCGATAGGGTAGCTGAGGTTAAACCAATACATATATTATTATTTTCGGAGATACAATCTCCTAAATGTCATTTGAATTGATATATAATGTTTTGTTTTTTTTGCAAAACACCAATCGAAGGGGAGGAATTATTTTTAATGACTAAGTTGGAGGTTTTAAATTTATTATGATATATAATGAGTTCTATTTTTTTATTAGGATCAGTAGGGGGTGTATTTCTGTGAATCAATGTACTTAATGTTTTTTCATCTGATTTATAATTGTAGTGCATTTGGTTACGGAAAAAAAATGATATATGTTTGTTGACTGGGTGGAGTAATACAGTGTATATTTTGTTGGTTAACATTTTTAATCATACATTTATATATAATCATATATATATATATATATATGTGTGTGTGTGTGTGTGTGTGTGTGTGTGTGTGTGTGTGTGTTCGCGCGCACGCTAATCATGTCACGGTTATAGTCGTATGAAATGTGTATGGTGACCGGAGTTTAAATGCTGAATGATACCGTTTGTATTTCAGAAAGCATAGATATAGCCAGGTCTGGCAGAAGTTTGAGATAGAACCCATCACATACTCTGAAATAGAGTCAAGTCGAGAAAAATCATCTGAAGAAGAACTGGGGGTAGGCAAAAGAGTTTAAAGAAGACCAAAAGAAGAATATAGACAAAAACGTAAATCAAAGGAAGCAGGCATCAACGACTTGAAACAATTAGATAATATAAAAAATATATATCTTTAAATTCATTTTAACTTGATAAACCCTTCATTTTATTTTCAGTATCATTGTTTTATGAGCCGATATATTAAAGTAGTTCAAAACCATTTTCATCAGATCTATTTGTCGTATTGATTGGGCATTAACACGTACTTTATTGGTGTTAGAAAATAATACTTGAAACAATATAAGTGTGAGAAAAAAAGGCTAAATATTAAATTAGAAGTACCACTTTGAGCTACTGTGTTATCCCCCTGGTTGGCGGCTGATGAGGGTGGGGTATTGCACGTGCTTTCACACGTCGTATGATGAAAAAATGAAAAAATAAAAAAATAAGAATTAAAAAATGTAAAAAAAAAAAAAATGAAGAGTAACTTATGAGCGTGTATAAAGTAATAGTATCAGATAGGATATATATCCATATATATATATATATATATATATATATATATATATATATATATATATATATATATATATCAGATTCACATACTCATAAGAAAAGGTCGTCCAATGTATAATATTTAATTTGTCTGGCGGTAAGGCTCCATTTCTGGAACTTACTGATGACCCCCTGATTGTCATTAGTCTTACGTCCACTCTGACCAAGTATTACAGTACCTCGTTAGGGTGCCATCTATAGCTAAAATATGCCTATTTAAAATTATTTGTATTTAATAGTAACATAAACAAAAAACAAAAAAAAATATTAAAAAACAGATAAGTAACAAAAAAACAAAAATGTAAATATGATCGTAATTCCCTAACCACTATGTTTAAAATAATCCTAGACGGGTTCATAATGCCGTTAAAATCAATAAATCAATCATCAAAAAAATTAGAGTGGACTTGGGAGTAATAGCAACGAAATGGCGACTATCCAGAACAGGATCCTCACCACCGGATACAATTTGGTTTCATTCCTTGGAAATTCTTCTCACGCTTCCTACTAACAAGTGGACATGATCATTTATCTAATCCCGGATATCAGCAAATACTTCTGCTAGTCTCACTTTCTCTTTATATGTAGTTACAAAGTAACTTGTTTTAAAGTTTAACAATCCATCAGTCATATGACGTTATGTAAAAACTAAAGAAAATACTTAAAAACCAAACTATCAAAATTAATATGAAAAAAAAAAGAACTTTAAAATTCAAACTACTCAAGAATATTAAATACTGCTACGTCGATTAAACAAACTACATGCTAAGAAAAATTCGGAAGTGAAATGACGCAGTGTGAATAGAGAAGTGGTTAGGGGTAGTGAAGATACCGCCTTACGACTGCATACAACCTCTTAAAACTGTCAAGTGCGGGCTTTTCACAGCCTTGCCGAAAGACCAATTAAAACTGCTCGCCTACATTTCAAAATCTTATATTCCAATGCTTTCTCACACACAAAAAAAGTGAAATGTATTATCGAAAAAGTCATTAAGAGCTCGGTAAATTTTTTTCTTTTCTTTTTTATTCTCTCTCACTTTTCTAATCGAGGATTTTTCTCGAAGATATTAAGTCGTTGATTTACTGCATTCGTCTCTTTTATTTTCTTGATAAGTTGTTATCCGCTGCTTGCCGACGAAACTTGTCGCAGTCGGTACTGAATTCGAAGTTGTTCTCATAGACTGGTTGCCCAACATGGCCAAGTATCTTATT
Organism: Sepioteuthis lessoniana; assembly: GCA_963585895.1. Lineage (NCBI taxonomy): Eukaryota > Metazoa > Mollusca > Cephalopoda > Myopsida > Loliginidae > Sepioteuthis > Sepioteuthis lessoniana. The sequence goes on along the minus strand of OY757925.1, from coordinate 75,679,455 downwards.
CAGATCTATTTTTTTAAATATTCAATTTGTTATGTTTTGACCCTTTGACCCGGCCAAAAATGCCATTCAGGGTGATGCACCGGAAGGAACTGACACATTCTATTTGCAGTTATGAGAGGAAATCGCGTGGGTGGAAATTGGCTGATGAAATGGGACGAGGTAAAAAAAAATCCCATTATACTCTCATAGGCTGTCGCACCGGAGGAGAATGACCTCTGAACTGGATGACAGTTATTTCCGCTCGATTACGATCACACAGGCCATTCCAAAGAAAGCGGAAGTGACACATCCCGGCCCTCAGATATCGGAAGTAGTCGTGGAGGCGTGTCCATATCACCGCGTGGGAGTTTGAAGGTAATATAAGGCCGACGAATTGAGTCCAACGAGCGAGTAGACAGAGGCGAGTAGAGTTGAGGATAAGCAGTATAGTTGCAGACGGACATAGACGCGGTGCAGTAGGAAAAGCCAGCACCCCGGAGAGTGGAATCTAAGGCTCCAGTTGAGCAGCCATGAAGAACGAGAAAGACACAACGATGACGGCCATAACTTTGGGGTCAAAATATATCAGTTATGTTCGGTCTCCAGCTCCCTCTCACACGCAAACTTTGAACAACGCTTTCGAAACTTACAAATAAAGATGAGAGGTAAAATATTTTATAAAGAAGTCTTCCTGCGTCTTTCTGTGTGCGTCCTTTATTCCTGCGACTTTATCATCGTGCGTCTGTCTATTATTGTGTCGTTGTGATGCCCCATGAACATGTATATGTGTATATAAACATATTTATTATGTGACTATATAACAAATTATCCAGTATATTAACCAGTCACATTGATTCGTTGACCGGGATTTTTAGTTTCGTTTACTTTATTTAATGGCACATCAATCTTCATGGGTTATTTACTGCCAAAGCCATCCTTGTAGAAGTATAGTGATGATAGATTTTGATGCATGGTGGTAAGAGAATTCATTTCCTTACGAACTATTACGGACGTGGACTACGCTGATAACATATCGCTTTGGACAAATAGACCAGCCCAGGTCGAATCCATGCTGCATAGACTGGAACGGGCAGCAGGTGACATAAACCTCCATATGAAAGCAGAGGTACATGGACTTTAATAAAAAAGGAGACATATTTACACTAAATTGTGGTTCTCTGAAACTAGTGAACAAGTTCACCTACATCGGAGGCAGCGTCTACGGAAAAATACGCGAGTAGTGAAGGCATGTACTGCTTTCGATAGTTTATCGGTCATGTGGATGTCAGACCTATCCCATAAAATAAAACGCAATTTTTTCCAAGTAGCGATCGTATCTGTACTACTATATGGATGCACTACATGGATACTGACTAAGTATATAGAGAAAAAGCTTGACCGCAATTGCACAATAATTCTATACAAGCTATATTGAACAAGTCCCTGAAGTAACCTCCCACAAAACAGCAGCTGTATGGCCACCTACCTCCCATCTTTGAAACCATCCAAATTAGACGAACAAGACATATAAGACAATGCTGGAGAAGTAAGGATGAACTCATAAGTGACGTTCTCCCATGGACCACTTGATTCGGAAAAGAAAATGTCTAACCCCCAACTAAGACGTATCTACAACAGCTCTGTACGGACACAGGAGGTTGTCTTGAAGACCTGCCGGAAGCGATGAACGATTGAGATGAATGACAAAAGTAAGTTAAGGAAATCCTTGCTCGTGGTATGACATGATGATGATGATGAAGGAAATCCATACCTTTGCTAAGGGTAGTTGTCAGAAAGGGTACACATTAGCGTGACTAGAGTTCAAACTCGCTAACTACTGAGACACAGTTCAGCACGCTGGCCACTAAGCGACGTGGACTTCCCCTACAGTTTTTTTTTAAATTCAGTTTCCCTTCTCCCAGACTGGTTACCTTGTCTAGGCTATATATCCTGGTCTGTCTTACTATTTACGCATATGTAGGAGTAATATCTAATTCAGTGTCAATTTTCTGCAAAATACGGAGACTTAAACAAGTTAAGAAGAACAAGTTCTCTCAAGAACACAAGTCTTCAGTTTGTTAAGTGAATTTTTTTTATAGGTAATAGTTAGTGGCAGGAGAACTGAAGGACCCAAATCAAAACTCGCATAAGATTTTAACGTCGAAAAAATTATTGGTAATGAATATTGAGCGACTGATTTATGATCAGGGTTGCCAAACTGAAATGTTCTTTTTTTAATAAGTCTCCTGAATTTCTAGACATAAGAAATTAATATCAATACTTTCTTGTCACATTAGCTTAAAGTGAAATGCAAAAACATCTGTACTGACTTGGAAGTTAGCTCGCTAAGTTAATTTGCAACGAAACTGACATTACCTCATCAGAACTTTAAAAAATCATATTTATTTATTTAGTAAATTTAGGGAAATCTCCGTGGCGAAATGGCTTACGTTTGGCACTGTGATATCATAGTGTGTTCGAACTCTGGTCACTTTTAAACTAATACTTCTACGAAAGGTATAAAACCTTACCCACCTATTATAGGTTAAACCACATGACTTATGTTCTTCGATAATGATAGCATTAAATAAACCACTAAGGTTGTAATACCATGAAACAAAAATAAAATAAACGTAACTAATTAAATTTAGACTAAGGTGTTTATCTGCCTTTATCTGGTCTTCAACCAGATGCAAATATTTCACAAGGTAGCTTTCCTGAGGGGGTAATGTCGCAGGAAGTAAGCTTCTCAAGGGTTGGGTTCATCTTGAATGTGGCAGATTGCTTGGATGAATACTTATATTTCCAACGTGTATAACTGGACACCATAGGAGTTAAACTGATATTGGTATAAAGTAAGTAAACAAGAGTTGCTTCGTGTTTTATAGAATATCAACCTTTGAAAGTTATTTAATGCCAAATCCGGTTTTTACATACACATTAAACATATATGATTTATAAAATCATTTTTAGATACATTTTTAGACGAGCCTGATATCACCCTTTTGTATACACATAAATAGTTTCAAGTATTTCTAACACGAGTATTTCTTTTTACTATTAATTATTGCTTTGCAAACAATTGAATGGTTTCAAGTATCGAATTGTGACAGTAAGAATGTAACATCAGTTATTTGTTTGCACACAATTGAATGGTTTCAAGTATTGCGTTGTAACAGTAACAATGTAACATCTGTCATTTGTATACACAAAATTGAATGGTTTCAAGTATTGCGTTGTGACTGTAACAATGTAACATCAGTCATTTGTTTGCACACAATTGAATGGTTTCAAGTATTGGGTTATGACTGTAACAATGTAACATCAGTTATTTGTTTGCACACAATTGAATGGTTTCAAGTATTGGGTTGTGACAGTAACAATGTAACATCTGTCATTTGTTTACACAAAATTGAATGGTTTCAAGTATTGCGTTGTGACTGTAACAATGTAACATCAGTCATTTGTTTGCACACAATTGAATGGTTTCAAGTATTGGGTTGTGACTGTAACAATGTAACATCAGTTATTTGTTTGCACACAATTGAATAGTTTCAAGTATTGGGTTGTGAATGTAACAATGTAACATCAGTTATTTGTTTGCACACAATTGAATGGTTTCAAGTATTGCGTTGTGACTGTAACAATGTAACATCTGTCATTTGTTTACACAAAATTGAATGGTTTCAAGTATTGCGTTGTGACTGTAACAATGTAACATCAGTCATTTGTTTGCACACAATTAAATAGTTTCAAGTATTGAATTATGACAGTAACAATGTAACATCAGTCATTTGTTTACACACATTCACTTTTGGACTAATTCCCAATGGAAAGGTGTGAAACCCGCCTTATCTACCCAGCTATGGGTTAAATAATGTCAGTACTGTTTTCTGAAAGGATAGTTTTGGCATTAGATTTCTAATGAAAGTTAATATGCTATTAAACAAAGCCAAGTCAAAACTATAAATCTTTCTAAAATGAATACTTTCTTTTGAAATAGAATGGATATCTAGATAATGATTATCGAGCGTCTTCTTTATCAATTAATTGCACTTATTTCCACTTGTGTTCATCTAAATCAGCTATGTCCTTGTCTTTTGACAGATAGTACCAATTTTGGCATCACCAACAATCTACTGGGAAAAGCGGCTGCTTGTGGTTGAGGGAGAAAAATGTGAACAAAATAATTCGTCTCAAATATATGACCTTCAAATATTTTTTCTACACTTTTTTAATTAATGAGATCGTAGAGATATTTTGAAACGGGCCAGGGTTACAAGCTGTTCAAATGAGCAGCCACGTTTATTTCGCTTTCAAACACGACCTGTCTCAAGAAATTGTAGTTTTGTATCATCCCCAGAATACCCCATTTTTGATAGATGGGTGATACCTCCTCAGCAGAAGATACTGCCGGACTATTCTAAGTCTCACTAGCACTGCCATCTAAATATCATAAAATGAAACGAATAAAAGGTACAAATGCTAAAACCACTTAGACTTTCTCAAAGTGTCGGAATGTTATTTAAGATAATTCCGAAATTCAAAGATTGACTCAAATTAAAAATATTCAAACTATAGTATCAGAAATTGTCATTGTTTATTCTTACCCAACTACTTTCACCATCTGCTGGATTTGACTCGAAATTGAATTTTGTTTGGGGCAAAGTTGTTTTGAATTTAGAGTTTTTCTTCAAGACTAACGGCCTTAACATGGCTAAAAAACATTCTACGCTACTATTTATTTACCCATGGCTGGGGGGACGGTAGATGAGTTTTTGCTTTTCTTGGGGGCAGTTGCACAAAGTGAAATGCCAGCATCTCCTTACCCTAGGATTTAATTCTGGTATCAGATTCCATTTTGTAAGACCATAACCGTTATGCTTAACACGCTTACGTTGCATTAGTGCATACTGAACACACATACCCTGACTGAAATTCGATTTGACAACTGTTGCGCCACCTTGCAATTTCCCTCACCCTAAAGCATTAACTAAATATAACACTAATTCCTCTTGAGATCTTATTGAAGTATCTTTTCATTTAAACGCGTTGATAGTATGTTTTATTAGATAGTAAAATCTCGTATACCAATACTCAGAAGATCTAAAAAACATAAATAAATAAAATAAAATAATAATAATAATAATAATAATAATAATAATAATGTTCTTTTTATCTACAAAAAAGTTCCGCCAGTGAAACTGGGAATTGCTTCAAGTCTTATCAAATAAATTCCATTCTGCTGTCATGACTGGACATATACGTAGAACGAAGGAATACTTCCGAGATTTCGCTTTCTTAAATTTATCGAAATGAGTTGAATGCAAACGTCTACGTCTGACACGCTCGAGGGGAAAGTAGCCGCAGAACGAAAGTACTGGTGGCGATGGCCTTTCAGACTATAAGAATAAGAATACAATGACGGTTTATTAAGTAATGAGACTACCGTAACTTGGGGCGAACAAGTCGACTTTTTACTCCAGAAAAAATCTCTATAAAACTAGGGGTCGATTTATGGAGCAGGGCTAAAATCCAAATCTTTATCACTGAGTGATCAACCAGTGGAATAGTACTGGTAACAATCAATATAACAAATCAATATACTGGTAACAATCAATATACTGGTAACAATCAATATAACAATCAATATAACAAACCAATATACTGGTAACAATCAATATAACAAATCAATATAACAAATCAATATACTGGTAACAATCAATATACTGGTAACAATCAATATAACAAACAATATACCAAATCAATATACTGGTAACAATCAATATAACAAATCAATATAACAAATCAATATACTGGTAACAATCAATATTCTGGTAACAAATCAATATAACAAATTAATATACTGGTAACAATCAATATGCTGGTAACAATCAATATAACAATCAATATAACAAACCAATATACTGGTAACAATCAATATAACAAACAATATACCAAATCAATATACTGGTAACAATCAATAAACACCACTTACTGTAACTCCAGCAAGATGACACAAACATTTCCAACCAAAACTCTTCATTACTGAACATATTTAACAAATCAACTCAACAGTATATAATAAAAAAAAACTTTAAAAAATTGCCTTGTCAGCTGCAAAATATACCGTCTGCTTCTCTGCAAAGAGGTAAGACCCCCAACCACCACCACCAACGAGTGTCCTGTATATGACACTAAACAATCTGATGGTGAGGTTCCAAAGATGCTGGATCTTTGGGGAATGCGAAGTATCCCTTCAATGACATCACTCCCAGGTCTACTCAAGACCGAAGTGGTAGCACCTGATTGGTCAAATAGAACTAAACTGATTACTTATGCAAAACTGAATTATTTGAAACAGAACCTTTTGAGAACTCTAAATAGCTTAAAATAGAAATATTTTGATAATTAAAATATGTACTTATGCTAAACTGAATTGTTTCATATGAAACTGTTTTTGTATGCTAAACTGAATTGCTTAAAATACAACTGTTTTAACATTTAACTCTATGTAAATAAAATCTATAATTATACTAAACTGAATTGTTTAAATTAGAAATGTTCTAATTAATTAAACTATGTACTCATGCTAAACTGAATTGTTTCAAATAGAACTAATGTTTTGTATAAAAATGGATTTGGCATTAAATAACCTACAATGGTTGATATGCCATAAAACCAACCAAATCTAATAAAAATAACGAATCACGTTAATGCTATCTGACACGATGTTTCCAATCGCTGATTCACTGATTGTAAACACTAACCAGAAAAACATAGCACCCAGGTGGCCGGTTAGATAATTGTTGTATATTGTTATTGGTGTAATATCATGATCGTGCAATAGATTGGGAATTATATGAATATTAGCTCTAATGCGTGGTCGATGTAATTTTGCTTTCAGAGAAAAATTACGAACATAATACCCAGATAGAGTAATGATAGTTTAATGAGCTATCATGCCTCTAGCACGGATTTCTCTGACTATCTCTCTGTCGCTGTTCGTATGTATTGTCCATGGCTTCCGGTAGGCTCTACAGACCTTATCCCGTGTCTGTACTGAGCTGCTGTAGCTATGTTCTTGCTGGCTGTCCAACATCTGCCCGTCCGTGTGAAGGGATCCACAAGAGAGCGTAATCTATGAATTCGTCCTTACTTCTCCAGCAGTACCATTCACGCTACTTGATTGTGGCCTTAGTTCCTTGACTACCACAAGCGCCTCAGTCTAGTTGGTTTATCAACTTTTTCTGTGCCCACGTTGTGTTTGAAAGATCCTCAGATGGGATATGACACAATCTATCCGGAACTTCTTCAGACGGCGGGAGTGGTTCGTTAGAACAAGTTGCGACTCAAAGACAAGAAAAACTCCCAATTAACAATTAACAACTAGTTATTGAAACAATGGTGTAACAGCAATATATATATATATATATATATATATATATATATTGTCACTATTTGAGAGAAACAAAAATGATGTGTCAGGCTGGTGAAGTCTTTCTATCTAACTCAAATTATCAGAGAGTGAGGCTTTTTGCCGAAGACATTTAAGTTCTGGAAATTTTTTTTTCTAATAATCGTCTCTTCGATATGGATATCGGTTCCCTTCTCTCCATAACTTTTTAGCAACAGTAAGTAAAGTAAAGTTGGCAACCATAGTTGAGGGCAACCAGAAAGCTCCATTTTCAATAGCTACAACACCGAGGTGTAGAGGAGGGCGCTACTCCTTTCCCTGGATTGCTCCACTTTACCTTTGATACGTACCTTATATTGTTGAGTGTTAAGCAAGGAGGTATCAAGTACTATTTTTAAAGTCTTTGGTATGACACGACCTAGGATTGAACCCAGGTCTCCCGGACCATTGGCGAACACTCTACCCACTAGACCAATTAGTCGGTTAACAACAGTAAATAACTCATATTTTCATAATTTTCATAAATTCAAAATCTAATAAACTTGCGTGCTTTTACTACCGGTTACATTAGACCAATAACAATATACAACAATTATCTAACCAGCCACCTGGGTGCTGTGATTTTCTGGTTAGTGTTTACAATCAGTGAATCAGCGGTTGGAAACCTCGTGTCATATAGCATTAACATAATTCGTTATTTTAGTTCTTATTTTAGACGCTTTAGTTCTTGGAATTGTATCTTTTCTAATAATCTTGTCTTCGGTATGGATATTGATTCCCTTCTCTCCATAACTTTTTAGCAACAGTAAATACCTCATATCGTCAAAATTTTCATGAATTTAAAATCTAATAAACTTGCGTGCTTTTACTACCGGTTATCCAAGCTTATCTTTATTTGAGTTCACACAGTAAATTTGGTACACCCGTAGCCTTACTGTGTGTATTCATCTTGTAGAGGTTTAACCAGTAATTTTCTGCTTGAATTCGTGAAATTGACTTTTATACAAGATTGACCTGTACGCTATAATCTACAGTAAGTCCAAAATATTATTAACTTGACGACAATATATATAACGGCAGAGACAGTGTAATGGTTCTCGTCTTATGAAATGGACACGGCGACACGAGTTCAAATCCTAGAGGAGACTGATTGCATTTCACATAGCCCTAATACCCTTGGGAAAGGTATTAATCTCCCTCCATGGGCAAATAGTCGGACAGACTAGGTTCTTCAGCCTTGATGAGGCAACTAGTCAAGGAGAAGGAACACTCTAAATGTAAACCTGTTAAACTCCGCTTAAAAATAGACCTTGTACCCATATCCTGCCCGAGGAGAGGGGTTGGTAAATATTTAAATATATATAACGGCAGACACATCTTTTTTATGTTATGTTATTAAGGAAAGATATTTTTATGTTAATAAATTTTCTTTAATTATATTTTATCATTTAGTTTGGATGGGCTTTGAACTATTCAGCTCTTAGTTCAGGTGCACAGTCATTGGGTACAGTTTTACGCTCGTGCGCAAAGGATATGGCAATCACCATTGTCATAATAACCCCACCAGATAGGAAAAGGGACTGGAGTGTTGATGACGTCATTCCCGGAAGAGATGGTCCTGAGAATCTGATGATTTGGAAAAAGAGTCAGTTGAAAGTTGACATTGGACCATGTAGGCAGATAATTGAGTTCTCTGCCATTGGGGCATAGAGAATTAAGTTCTCTACCGTTGCGGTGGCGGTTAATATTTTCGGATCTTTACCGACAGAGATCTTAAACACCACAAAATGCGCCGCGCGTTGGGGATGGTTAGGATAGTAAGAATTGTGTCTGTCTCCTGGTGTCGACGAAACAAAGTCAGAAGTTAATAAAACCGTTCGTATCCTGAGCAATAGAGTCAGCATTTATGGCTTATTTGCATATGCATTTGTAAATGTACTGTAATACAGATGTGATTGATCTCATCACGGTATACAAAATATCAACATATATATATATATATATACCGAGAGAGAGAGTGAGTGAGTGAGAGAGAGAGAGAGAGAGAGAGAGAGAGAGAGAGAGAGCGTTAATAAACAAATTGACGCAAAACAATTTTCTAAAATAAGGGAAGTGCTCAAATTCTTGGCAATTCTCCTTATTAATAGTCTCCTTGAAAACCCATACAATGAGGAAAACGTCCTTTTCACTTATTCACACACTGAAAAGAAGTTCATTTATTTGTTTTTTTATTTTATTTCGCAGTAAATAAAATAATAATAGAAAAGCTGTAAAACATGCATTTAGGAGTTGGACATTCTGGTTTCAGAAAATATAACTTTAAAGAATTGGATTAAATTATCTAAATGGATGGTATAATTTTTTCTTAATCCTTCGGAGAAAAATATGATAGAATAACCCTAATTCATTGAAAAAAAATTCCAATTAATACTTGGTTGCTGCTCTGCGAGCTTTTATAACAGCCTTCGTACTTGTGTTTAATTGGAATCATTTTGAGGTGAGGCTTCTTAATCTGAGAATTAATCTTTATTTATTGCGGACTTTTTGTCCTCATCTTTGTAATTTTTTTTTTTTTTGTGTTGTTTCTTCTTTCACTACGTTTCGGCCAAATTTTACCTCTGGCCTTCTTCAGGTGAGTCTCTACGGTTCCAGGTGAACATTGTCAGAAGATAGCGGTTTCAAATCCTACCCAAGCCGGCCAGAGGTTTACTTGGTCAAAAACGTGGTGTGATAGACAACAACTATGGAAGGCAGTAATTACTGGGGATACTGTTACAAAATTCATCATTCCTCTCCGAGGTCACGGTAAACCATCGGCAATAAATAAAATTAATTCTCAGCCATCGTACTTTCTATGACACTTTCATTTAAGTGTCAAGGAGTTGGCTGGCGAAATTAATTAAAGGAAATTAATTAATTTTATTAAATCATGATAATAAGTATTTTATTAAAAATAAATTCATTTTGGGTGTCCAAGTATTTTTTGAGAACCGTGTATAAAATAAAATATCAAGTGATTAAGTACGAAAAAGTTTGAGATCCGATCAGGGCTTGTTGACCTATAACTCTGTCACCAAAAAAATAAACATCCGCACAACTGCAAAAAGCTGTCAAGACAGCCATCGGATTTCAAACTTTAAACAAAAAGATGTATTTTTAAAATAGCGGACAATTTGGGTTGGTGTCACCAAGTTTGGCACAAGGCCTTGAATCACTAAATCATTGGTCAGCTAACCACGGGACTGCTCCTTGTGGCCCCTCCCAATGACTGTGGCTGATTGGCCGATTGTCTAAACCAATCAGGGGCAAACCGGGGGGGATTGTTACGATGATAGCCATTGGTCGGCAGTCCCCATTGGCTGACCAATCAGAAACTGATTATTCAGGATTCGGGCCCATAAATGGAGGACACCCAAAGCGAAAAATTGAGTTGGTTCAGGAATTCGCCGCTAAAAGAACCAAATCCGTTGCCATTGCACTGCCTAATTGCAGTTAAAACTCCGCCAGTCAACTACTTTCACTCCCAGTTCGTGGTGTTTGACTAAAAATTATCTAAACAACTGTGTAAATAAACGTTTGTTACTGTTTATAACAAACGCCTTATTTTCGTCATTTTTAAAATTTGCTTGGCAACTTTTTCATCTCTCCAACACGAATTCCAACCTTCATCGACTGGACCTCAACCATCTTCTCTTTCCTCGGATCTGAAAGCAACGTGGGCGTGGAAAGAAACAGAGAAAGACCAGTCGACACATGTGGTAATCACGAAACCAGCGGCCAACTAGGTGTCGTGAAGCTATAGTACCACATTTCAAGCGTTGATTTCCTTTATTTAAAGCAAGATTCTTTATCAAGATGGTTCCAAAGTTTCTAAATGGTAGTTAATAGATGTTCTTGGGTGGATGGTGACTTCTTATAAACATTTTTTTTTCAAAACTGCCCATCACACATTTTCAGTTGGAATTACATCAGTACTGTTCACTGACCTTTTCATTGATTTTATATGTATTTCTCGAAGAGATGATTTAATCCCTTGTATTCCGTGACAAAACGCATTATCATCCTGGAAAATAACTTCATTACCAGCAAACCTACTTAGATCGTATGTCACTGTGTCAGCGGGGACGGTACACTAGGGCGCCGACCGCACCGCAGTAGATGGTTACACTCCGACTTAACGAAACTCAAGGTTATTACACTAAACTGGATGTGATAGTGAGATTCCAGTTAGGAAGCTTTGGGTAAAATGGAGTACTCCTTTATTGCCATTATTCTTATGTCTGTTCTGGCCTGGAGTCGTAGTATCTATTAGGGGCTTAGCTGTGGATTAAACATATCTTTTCAATCATTCATTAAATATTATTTTTATTCATTTGAATCCATACAGTTGTTTGGAAGCTATTAGAATTAGTATACTTATGGAGGTGCCCGTGGTGTAATGGTTATCGTCGTAGGAAATGTACACGGCGACACGAGTTCAAATCCTGGACGAGACTAATTGCATTTCACATAGCACTAATACCCTCGGGAAAGGTATGAATCCAATTGTTCTCTCTCCAGCTATGGGTAAATAGTAGGGCAGACTAGGTTCTTCAGCCTTGGTGAGAAGGAATACTCTGAATTCAAACCTGTTAAACTCCGCTTAAAAATTGACCTTGTGTCATATCCTGCCCGAGCGGAGAGGTTGGTAAATATGATTAGAATTAGAGTTCTTAGTTAACAGAATTACTTAGGTCAAATAGCCAAACTAGAAACCATTTAGTAGTGTGCAAAAAATGATTAATATTAAACAGAATCATTAGCGGTTAATAGAAATACTTGAAACTATTCAATAGCGTCTCAAGAAAGGATTAGTATTAGATAGAATTATTAATGCTTGAAAAGAATACTTGCAACCATTTAATTACATGAAAATAAATGAGCTCTGTCGAGTTTTAAAAACAAGTTACTTTCAAATTATTTGTTTATAAATCATCATCATCATCATCAAGTCATATTAATGGCACGGAATCCCATGACTTTCTTTCTCTCTCTTTTTCTCTTTCCCCTCTCTCTCACTTTCTCTCTCTTTCTCTCTCTTTCTCTTTCTTTCTTACCCGTCCGTTTGATTCATCGCTTCTGTAAAGTCCTAATTCTTATTGACCAGAACGGTGTTTATCGCCCACAGTCTCTCGCCCCAAAGCTCCATGTGCCACTAAAAGAAATCTTTGTCTCACTAATCCTGTATCAAATTTCCCTGTCACTTCATTTTCCTGCATTATTATCTGGACACACATAATTCAAGCTTATTCAAATGAAAGTAAATTACTAGTGGTAGACATGAACCGTATTTCACATACATCCAAGATCAGCCCTAAATTTTAATGAGGGTTGCCAACCTTCAAAAATTAAAAAAAAAATCAGTCTCATTACTATCTTCGTACAAGATAATACCAAACAGTATTTAATTTCCTATCCATAATTTCGTCGAAGATATGACTGCAATTTGTAAAGAATTTGTTGCGTCTTCATTAATGATCTCGCTTTAAGCCCTAAGGAAATGAGAGCATACACGAAAAAATAGTTGCTCACGAGAAAAAATCAATTGATTGACAGGCAGCTAGGTTGGTATCATTGGAGGAAAATGTATTTTTTTCACACACTAAAAAACATAGTTCGGATAGTCATTATCTTTATTTATGAAAATATTGATTAAAAATATTCAGAGTTGGAAATTGGAATATCATATCATTTATTCTGAAAAAAAGTTATGTATTATAGAATTGTTTCGTTTTGCTCGTTGTCATTATTTAAATATTTTTTTTATTGTGTTCAGGTGTGTCATAATGTTTGCAATATTGTTTGTGGCTTTTATATATCATGACTAAAACAGTACAAGCTGTGGGCGATACCCATTGTGGCTGATAGTATCGCAGTTGTTGGCGCTCTGAAAAGTTTTGCATTCCTTCACTCCTTTTTTGATTTGAAAGCCACGTAGACAATTGTGTAAAGTTGTCTAATTCTAAAACTTAGTTCGAACTGGGCTATATCCATGTGGAAGCAACCAAAAACAGATGTTGTGTGAAAGGTGAAGGGGCATTTCAGTTATAGTACAATAAAAGAATTTTTCTCCATTTAAAGAATCTTGACAATCAGGCAAGCTCAAAGGGAGCCTAAAAGTATGGATTTCTGAATTTTAATCCAAGAAATTGAGCCAAATCTGGCATAAGTACTTGGAAAGTATCAGGAGAGCTCGGCACCTCACTGTACAATCTAAAAAGACACAGAGAAATTATGTACAGAAGAGAGAAGAGAAGCTGCTCTCATCAACCCAAAGGACCATTGGAAAGAAATTCAGAGAGAAGACCGAAAATAGATCGTAGAATAATAGAGATGATGAAGGGTAAAAAGCGATATGAATAAGTGTTTGGAAATTCGACATTGTTCATGACTGACTATTCAGAGGCGCCTCTGGTTGTGTAATGGTTAGCAAGCTCGACTAGCAAACCTACACGAGTGAGTTCGAGTCTCATTGGATGCCTCTTTCATATGGCCTTGTGCCACATCTGAGCAAAAAGCTTAGTAAATTTCCATGACTGACTATTCAGTTGATATATATCATCAACATCTTCAAGTCACGCTGGTAGACAGATTTCCCTAACTCTCTCACCATTCGTCTCCATGATTCATTATTTCCGACAGGTCTTCTCGACTACATCCTGTGTCTGCACAGAGCTGTTGTAGGTAGGTTCCAGTTTGTCGTCCAACACATGCACGTCCATGTAAAGGCGTCTGTTGGAGTTGTCTCCCCTTGGGATGATTATGATGTTTCTAAGTGATGATTTTGACGTTCTCTATGAAGTGAGAAGTCTCCACCAGCGATAAAAGTAATGTATCTCACAATAATGTCGATGAATCCAACGTAATCATTGCTCCGGTCAACAACAACAACAACAAAAAAGAAACTGAAATGGTGCTGCAGCACCAAACATCTTTTTTGCAAAGTTAAAGGAAACAAATCGGAAAATGATCTTACTTTTTTTTTTGCTATACAGAAATGGCTCATTTTTGTAAAAAAAAACATTTTTTTAAATTTCTTTTTTGTATGTATGATCTTGACTGATGGCAATATTTCTCAAGGTAAAATCGAAAAATTTCGTATTTACACAAGCAAATATTAATCTGCTTATCGAAAATACTATTTTTGCAATAACAATCAGACTTAAAGTTTTAAAATCAAACAATAGAAAATTACAAAACCAACAAGTATTTTCATCAAAATCATTTAATAAAGTAACTGCAAAAATAAAACCTTTGTGAATATAAGAACTATGGTAAAACATTTCTCGTTCTAAATTGCCTATTGTGTTCAATGCTATTTATATCCCTTTTGATTATCCAGCAACAATCAGCCATTATTCGTTTGTCCAACGGTCCACGGTAGCGCTCTTCTATTGTTTTGATATTCTGATGGAATTGTCCTCCTCAATCATCACTCACTGCAATTCTCTACATGGTTATCTAAAAAATTAATCTTTTAAGTCTTATTACCGCTTCTGTTGACTTTTCAACAGCTTTTCCATTAACTCCTTGTAGTTTTCGGTTCGGTTATTGCTTAAGAAGATTTTCATCACGTCAACAAACGATCTCCAGCCGGGCAGTTCCAAGTCATTCATTGAATAAACATATTCATCATTCTTAAAGAATTTCCTGATGTTATAGTGAAACTATTTTCATCATGTTCATCATATACAATGAAATAGGTACATTCAATTGAGCTGTCTTTAGCTGGAGTTTCTTTCCAATGAAAAAGTGTCTGGTTTTCTTTGGTATTGAAGGGACAAAAATGATAGGATGAATTTATGAAGTTGTCTAAATTTCTGAGACGAAGCTTGTTGATTTTTATCATTAAGGTTTTTCGGACTATTGTCTCCATCTTTATTGTTATTTCCAAAACGTTTCGGCCGATATGAAATAACAATAAAGTTGAAGACAATAGTCCGAAAAACCTTAATGATAAATTTATGAATATCAAACAAATTTTTGGGTTTCATGTTTTTTTAATTATCAAGTTTACTAAAGTGCATAAGTGATAAAGTTCATCAGTTAATTTGAATTTTGCCGATAAATTGAAAAAATCTATAACTTCTATTTTGCGGGTGTCCTCGTGGTGTAATGGTTAAAGCGATGAACGGCGGAATCGTAGTACGCGAGTTCGTACTCCAGTCGCGCTATTACGTTCACTTTCGGGCAAATACCCTTGGGAAAGGTATGAACCCCCTTATTCTCCCTCCAGCTATGGGTAAATAGTAGGACGGACTAGGTTCTTCAGCCTTGGTGAGGCAACTAGTCTAGGAGAAAGAAAACTCTGAATTCAAACCTGTTAAACTCCGCTTAAAAATTGACCTTGTGTCATATCCTGCCCGAGCGGAGAGGTTGGTAAATAGTAACTTCTATTTCGAATTTTTTGACTCAAGAACACTTTTCTAATAAAAATAGTTTGTCTAAGGTGGCAGGCATAAATTGCTCGGCCGATATGAAAACTGCTGGGTTTCTACGACCTTTATTAACTAAATATTGCGATCAGCCAAGATCGTAAACTGATTTTTTTTTCATGAAAAATGAAGGTTATTTTTGAAATCAGCTCCATCAAGTTAGCTATAAAACGTGTTTTGTTTCTCAGCACGAAAAATCGTTTTGATCAGTGTAATCGTCATTATCCCCACCGGGGATAATTATGATATGTTTCATAATGATAATGCAGTATCATTTTTATTTGATTATAATCATGTTTTACCTGATTATACCCAATAGACTGGTTTTCTTACACCCAAAAGAGAGTCCTGAGTATGACAGGAAACTCCTACAAAATCTCTGTACGGACACAAGGTGTAGTGTGGAAGACTTGCCGGGAGCGATGGATGATATGGACGGATGACGAGATACAGTCATGGAACCCTGTGCTATCAGCGGGACTTGATGATGATGATGATGATATTCAGTCAGTATCATTATTTCTTGGTCTACGCAGACTTGGAATGGCAGTATTTATAAGGGTTTAATATATAGTCTACTATAGTTTAAAAACCTTACATGTCGAACACAACATGCTCGTCAAGATTATACAAAATTGGAAGAGGTTGATTCTTTAATACAATTTGACAGAACTCTCTCTAGAGATGGATCCCTTTATTCTGAAATACATGCAAGGGTCGAAAAAGCCAGAAAATCTTACAGAAAACACAAAAATCCTGTGTAGTCTGATAGAGATATTACCTTCAAAAACCAAGGTTCGAATCTATGAAGTCTGTTTTAAATACCCATTTTTACTTTTTGAAAGCAGCAAAACTTTTGGAGGATTCCATTCATCTTATCTCAGGAGGATCCAAACTGACAAATCTCTGTCACTAACAACAGAAACTATTATTCTTCAGCAAGTCAATAAATACAGTTTTTGTGATGCTCTTCATAAACAATCAGATGTTATAACCTGGAAAACTTACAAAGATGGAGGATGTTAGGTTACTTAAGCAACTGGTTTACAAAGAGTTGCACCGTGATAATCTTTTGTTTGGTTTAGTTTTATGGCATATCAGCCATCGTAGGTAATTTAATGTCAGATCCTTTTAATACATATATACTAAATGGATGATTTCTAAGCATATTTTGAAGATAGCATTTCTAAATGAGTCTCAGCTCATTTTTTCACACAGGTAAATCATTTCACTTATTTCTGTCGATTACGAATACACAGTTAAACGTATAAACAGTTCTATTTTAAACAATTCAGTTTAGCCTAAGTCCATAATTTCTTGTTTACACACAGTTTAAGCATAGTTTTTTGTTTACTCACAGTTAAATGATCCTGCAGGTTCTTTTTCATACAATTCAATACACAATTTATTTGCAAAACAGTTCTATTTGAACCATAGATAGGACCCTATTAGGTGCTACCCTTTCGGGCCAGAGCGTACCTAATAGCAATGGCAATGAAGGGCCACTCTGCATTTACAAAGGCTCTAGTATTACTAGAACCTCACTCTCTGAAGGGATGTGCTCGTGGTGTAATAGTTAAAACGTTGGCCTGCGGAATCGTAGAAAGCTAGTTCGAACTCTAGTCGGGTTATTACGTTCACTTTCGGACAAATACCCTTCGGAAAGGTATGAATCCCCTAATGCTCTCAGCTATGGGTTAAATAGTATCACTACTGTTCTTCAAGAAGAATGCTTTGGCATTAAATAACCTACGAAAGTTCATATGCCATTAAACAAAGACACCCAACTAAGCCTGATCCCTTTTGGACTAATACCCTTGGGAAAGGTATTGAATCCCCTTATGCTCCCAGCTATGGATTAAAAAGTACCACTACTGTTCTTCTAGAAGGATGGCTTTGGCATTAAATAACGCACTAAGGTTTGATATTCTATTAAATAAACAAACCAAACCAAACAAACGTCACCGTCTGATTGTTTAGTGTAATATTCAGAACACTCATTGGGGGAGGTCTTACACCTCTGCAGAGATACAGTCGGTATATTCTATAACCCCACCTGACAGGGCTAACGTCGGAATCGTCTATTAGAAAAGCCGAATTAACTTTTTAAGGATGTCATCAAAAATACCCTCAGAGTGTTTTGTGTAGATTCCAAGAATTGGAAGCAGATGACAGAAAATCGAGCAGTTTGGGAAAAAAAATTATCCATGTTGTTTGCAAAGCATGAAAGTACAGAAAATAGAAATCTCTATTTTAAAACCAGCTTAAACATGTTTACAACATCGACTATTCTGTTTGTCTAAAGTCGGATTTGGTAGTCATATGAATTATTAGTCATTTAAAAATCTGATGGAAAAGTGCGACTGTATTTAAGTCAGAAAATTCTAAGGTCATTGCTCATATAAAAACTCGCTGTAATGTGTTGTTATCAATGTCATACGTTATACACACACACACACACACAGACACACACACACACACACACACACACACATATATATATATATGTATATATATATATATATATATGTATATATGTGTGTGTGTGTGTGTGTGTGTGTGTGTGTGTGTGTGTGTGTGTAATGAGAATTTCGTAATATATGGATAGATACTAATCTTCTGTCTTCATGAAGACATCTCATTTTGGTGACAGATTGTATTTTGTATGTTTTTTTTTACTTTCTTTTTTCTTTTCTTTTTTGCAGTCAAAGAAAACACTCCTTTCACATAAACTTCTTGGAAATGGAAACTACTTGTTTCTACTTGTGCTTTGATCATGAATACGCGTTTTTTTATCGATTTTATTTGATTCTTAGGCTCAACTGAAGGCGACTGATGGAAATAGATATTTCCTATCATTTGAGTAACGCCTCCAGAGAGAGCATTCGTTCTCGCTCAAAACCATCCACCTTACACTCATTCCACACCCGCACACACACACGCACGCACCCCCCATATATATATATATATATATATATATATATATATACGTGTGTGTGTGTGTGTGTGTGTGTGTGTGTGTGTGCGTGTGTGTGTGTGTGTGTGTATAAACCAGTGTTAGATGTCAATCGTTCAGTTTCATCTTTTGTATGCATGTATATAATCAGGTAAAACAAATATCACAAGAGATACGATTAGGTACAACTTACCCACCAGCATCTGAATAACACACCCTTTCTTGTCTGTACGTTAATAGCAACACTGATGTGAATCAACCAGTCATTCAATGGAAAGGCTAGATGTCACAGTAAATTTTCTTTGTAAAAGACTCAAAGACACAGAAAGAACGGTAGCGAACAACATGAACCGGCATATGATCAGAAACCTAAAAAAATTAAAACTCACAAACAAGAAAACATACAAAAACAAAAAAAAAAAAAAAAAAAGAAAAGACGAGACGAATAACGCCTCCTGTTATTACCATAGAAACTACAACACATACAG
Source organism: Sepioteuthis lessoniana (assembly GCA_963585895.1). NCBI lineage: Eukaryota > Metazoa > Mollusca > Cephalopoda > Myopsida > Loliginidae > Sepioteuthis > Sepioteuthis lessoniana. The sequence goes on along the minus strand of OY757925.1, from coordinate 75,660,141 downwards.
GGAGTACTATAACGCGGTTGGATAGAGCAAGTTTTCAGCTAATAAAACACATCCTACATTCCTTGTATATACTCTGGAAGCAATACCGTCGATATTACTATGTTGGTAGTATAGCCGTAAATGCTAAACTTTTCCAACATAAAACATAATTTTCAACGAAGACATGCTTATATGCCAAGGGATAGATTAACCCTACCCTGACTGTGTTTATTTCAAAATCTTAATCCTAATATAAGTATGTTGGGCGACCATAGTCAAGTGTTATCCGAAACCTTCTTTTTCAATAGCTACTACACCGAGGTGTGGGGGAGTGCACAACTCTTTTCCCTGGATTGCTTCATTTACTTAAGATACTTACTTTATAATACTGAGTATTAAACAAGGAGGCATGAAGTACCATTTTTTGAGTCTTTGGCATTACTCGACACGGGATTGAACGCTGGTTTCCAGGTCCATTAGCGAATGCCATCCATTTATTTCAAGAGAAACTATAACATATATAAGAATACAGCAGTACCATTGAACAGAGCAAATTTTCAGCAAAAAATAAAATAGAATAAAATAAATAAATAAATAGATTAAATAAATAAATAAATAAATGAAATAGATAAATAAATAAAATGAATAAATTAAATAAATAAATAAAATAAATAAATAAAATAAATAAATAAATAAAATAAATAAAGATTGTGCAAGCTTCGCTAGAAAGAGAATCATTAAAAAGCAATAACTAAATTATAATATCGGTGCAATAGCAATAGAGGTTTAGGCCTTCCTCTATAAACCAATGGAGGATTAAACTTTCCCTCATAAACCAATAAAGGCTTAAGTTTTCCTCCATAAAACGGTAGAGGTTTAAGCCTTCCTCCATAAACCAATAGAGGTTTAAGCCTTCCTCCATAAACCAATAGAGGTTTAAGCCTTCCTCCATAAACCAATAGAGCTTTAAGCCTTCCTAAAAAAAAACAGTTGAGGTTTAAGCCTTGTCCCATAAACCAATAAAGGTTTAAGCCTTCTTCTATAAACCAATAAAGGTTTAAGCCTTCTTCTATAAACCAATAAAGGTTTAAGCCTTGTCCCATAAACCAATAAAGTTTTAAGCCTTCTTCTATAAACCAATAGAGGTTTAAGCCTTCCCCCATATAACAGTTGAGGTTTAAGCCTCCTTCCTTGTGGAAAAAGGCTTAAACCACAACTGAGAGGTATAAACTTCAACAATAGAGGTTTAAGCCTTCCTCCATAAAACAATAGAGGTTTAATCATTCTTCCATAAGTGATGGATTAAGTTAAGACGATTTTATAACACTTAGCTTTTATTCTAGACGTAATCTATATTTATTATAAACACCGCTTGTTATGTTTTGACCTTCGACCCGGGCCAAAAAATGCTACTCCAAGGTGATGCACCGGAAGGAAGTGACACATTCCAATGGCAGTTAGGAGAAGAAATCGCGTGGGCGGAAATTGGCTGATGAAATGGGACAAGGTAATTCCCATGGTACACTACAGAGTGATGCACCGGAAGAGAGTGACCTCTGAACTGCATGACCGTTATTTCCGCTTGATGACGATTAAACTTTCGATTTCAAAGATCGAGTGGGCGTCGAACGATTATATAATTCAGTTGAGTTCGACGGGCTAGTTGAATTGAGTTCTGGTTCCAGTTGAGTTCGACGCCCAGGGGGGCAGTTGAGTTGAAGATCGGACGGAGTTATAGACGAAATGTGGTAGGGAAAGCCACATCAGGCCGAAGGGGCCTTTGGGCCCTGATGAGTGGGCCCTAGGCCTCCGGTTGAGCAGCATTAAAAAACGAGAAAGAGACAACGTGACGGTTATAACAGCGGGGTCAAGATATTACAGTTTATGTTCGGTCTCCTGCTCCGTCTCACATGCAACCCTTGAACAACCCTTTCGAACCCTTGCAATAAAGTGAGAGGTAAATATATTTGTAAAGAAGTCTTCCTGCGTCGTTTATTCCTGTGTCTGTCTTTGTCACTGCGTCGTAATTATGGTGTCGTTATGATGCTGCATGGACATGTATATGAGAATATAACACGCTACTGTTGCCATTTTATGAAGGAAATGTTCAACCTCTACTAATATACCACCAATAAAATATAGGAGTTATTGTTTCCGGGTGACTGCCTTACATTTCAGCCGTGTTCATGAAATCTTTAAAACGCCGGCTTTTATTACAAAAACCAACTGAACAATTTTAGAAGGAACCCAGAATACAGACGGCTAAATCTTATGAAAAATCAAATCGGAAGCATTGAGAAGGAAATCATTGAGAATGCATGTAACGTCAAGATTAATACTCCTGATTTAACTAAACGAAAAAACACAAAAGCTGTCAACATCTTATTCTATGGTATACCAAATAAAAGTAAATATTTTTCATTCAGTTTAATATTTAAGTATTCATCTTTCTATCAAGAAAGAGATACTCAAGGTGCGTAATTTGTTTAAGCTTTGGAGTTTACTAAAATATGTGTCGATATTAATGACAAATAAATTTGAATTTTGAAGTATTGTAAAAAGTCCTTAATATTCATAAACAACGCACTATGGGATAAAAAATTACTAACGGTATTAAATATTAGTATGAAGATATTTTGAGGATGAAAAACTTGTGAAACCGTAGACATTTTCTCACGGTAGAAAATGGCTTATGATTTTTATAAAGAAAGTATCGGCTTTTTCAATGATGAGGGATTTACTGGTCAAAAGAGTTGTAATGAGGTACGAGTGTGACAATAACCCCAGGGCATAAATTTGCCACTGCGCGATTATCTGACCCCTTTTTAGGGGTTTGCCGAAAGAACCCGTCGCATTTTGGGGAATGCTGAGCGTCTGGGTTACTTGGACCCACCTTAAAAATGCCTTTTGCCACACTTGCTCGTTTGGTGGGACGTGCTTCAAATACCATCTGTGTCCTTTTGTTGTGTTGGCTTTCTCAGCGAGTTGGGTTAAATTGCATATGCATAACGATCTCCCCAAGAGAAAAACAAAGTGAAAACACAAAAGGCTTAAATTAATGTTTTTGGCGAGGAAAAGAGTGACCTATCACAACAAAATCTCTTAACTAGAGAAATAAAATTCTCAGCCAATCTGCATGTTCTGCAAGAATCGTCTTTTCTATTAATATCTTTTTCTCAGCCCATCTCTATCCGTCTCGTAGCCGACGAAGTTCTTGTGTTTTCTGACTAGCGGACCCTTTCCAACTACTGTTCTCTTCGAGTCATTTCTCTGACCGTCTGACTCGCTCCTCTGTGTCTCTCCTCCTGCGTCGGTTTCTCTGCACTTCACGTGGTAGATTCCTGGCTTTTTTTTTCAATGTCCTTTTGTTGTTGACCTCTACAGATTCTATCCCACCCTGTTCTTCTGATTGTCCCTTGGCTGACCTTTTGTATATATGAAGAGGTAAACATCTCATGGCCAATTCGCAACCACACACACACACACAAACACACACACAAACACTCATGACCACTCGTATAAAGATAAGTCGATGTACCATCATCAATAGTGCCACATTAGTCAATTGTACCACACAGCTTTAAATAAAATTCAAGAAGCATGTCTCGAATTTAAAAGTAACATTTAATTTAAAAACGCCTACCTTAGAAGATGTATAGAATTTGTATAATGATATATGTCAACAATACAAGAAATCCAACTATACACACACACACACACACACACACACACACATATATATATTTCCCCTCTATCTGGCCATTCTGCTTATATATTACATATATATACCCCGTTTTTAGTTAAACTTCTGGTGTTCCCAACTTGAAAAGAGCCGGACGAAAAGGATGCTTCGTTCTTCTATCGTTTTACTTAAGTTCCCCGACTACAATTACCAATGGTGTCTCTGCTTATTATATTGTACAAATTTTGCTGTACACGTAATTTAATTATATATATATATATATATATATAAGCATTAAATGGAAACACCCACTAATCATCATGAAAACTATTCATGAATCAAAAACACAAAATTCAGCCATTAATTCCAGCTTTGCAAATATATTTAATGATATAAAAAGGGAATATGAGACAGTTGTAAAAATTTGCTGTACCTTTAATAAACTGACTTATACTACAATGCCAAAACCGAATCTAAAGGCAGTAGAAATGCAATTAGAATTTAGTTAAACCACACCTACCACTTCTGCAAAACAGTTAGAACAGATTTGAAAAAAGTATTTATCCAGTTGATAAAATCTTGCAACACTTAGCTCATTGTTTAATGAAAACAATTTAAAAATATGCAGGGAGAATATTAAAATATTCGCGAACATGACTCGGTTACAGTTAATGAAAATTATAACAAATTGGACGCTAGCAGCACCTGCAAGAACAGAGATTACGGCCGTTTAAATGGTATTTGCCTAATTTATGATGTAATATATAAGGTAACAGTCCTAAAACTGTATAATATAGGTAATTGAAAAACATAGGCAAAATCTGGGTAGATTACGTCAGTCACTAGTAGTTACCGTCCTGTTCATTATTTTTCGAAAATGCAGCTGGCTCTATATTGATGCTATCTGAAACTAGGTAGAAAATGCCTTCATGTTCGAACGACTTCATTTCCCCAGTCCTCTATGCAGACAAGGCTTTACAAGTTGTAGACGTGTTATTCGGAAGTAGTTTGGACGGAATAACCAAAAGAATTATCTCCCTTTGTTCTACCATAATGATAACTATGAAATTGTAAAAATAAAATACGTTATTGGAAACTTAGGTTCATCCCCTAACAGTACTATATTATCAAAATATGTATGGGAAAATAGAGATGCAAGTGTTTAATCATTCATGATGAAATTAGATTGTATGAAAAAAGCATTTGTATAGAGCGGTAGTATAACAACTGTAGATTATGTCTGGAACTTAAAATATATATTATATAATGATCTGAACATAATAAATTGAGGGAGAGGT
>OY757925.1:75575182-75652682 GCA_963585895.1 Sepioteuthis lessoniana | reverse complement strand
AGGTGATTGAGGCTGAATTGATTAGATGTCAGCTCTACTACATAATCAAGTTACTTGAATTGATCTTTTCAATAAAGTTTTAAAATAAAGCTGTAGTGTTGTTTTCTTTAGGACGACAATTTTATCGTTCCACTCTGTAGTGAAGCAAATTATTTTTCTCTCTGGTCCAAGGCATTGTGATCAAGGATTAACAGTTGGTATTGGATAGTATTTTCAAATCTGAAACAAAAAAGAACACAGCGTTATTATTAGTAGAGTTATTAACTGTCATATAATTCCTTTGTATATTGCGACACTATATATATATATATATATATATATATCCTTCCGGGTAAGTTATACGAATAAAATGCAAAGAAATGTGATATGATTCCATGAGAGGAATAGGCTAATATACTGGACTGCAACATCGTATTAAAGAAGTTCGAACTCTGGTGACGCACTTGCGTTCACTTTTGGATTAATACCCTTTTGGAAATAAATAAACCTTCTCCTCCCAACTATGGGTTAAATAGTACAACTACTGTTCTTCTCTGAGGATGGCTTTGGTATTAGATAACCAACAAGCGTTGATATGTCATTAAACAAAGAAGCCTAACTGTAAAAAAAATAACCTTGTACAATAAAAATGACATATGCCCTGAAACTTAAGAAAGCACAAAATGAATTAGCTAACGTATACCTAAAAGAACAAAGTGAATACATACAAAATCAGATCAATAATATAAGAGACTTGGTTGCAGATAGATTATCTAGGATAGCATGGCAAACGGTAAACGAAGTGAGGAAAAGGAAGAGCTATGCGAAAGATAAACTGAAAGCTACTAGTCAAGAAGAACGAATACATTTGTGGAAACAACATTTTGTGAATGTACCCGGAAAACCTGCGAAAATTACGCATGAACCAATTACGAAAATTATTTTTAATCAATTAGATATCAAACTAGAACAGTTTTCGCAAGAAGAACTCGACTCAGTACTAAGAAAAATTAAAAATAGAAAAGCTGCAGGGCTTGATGAAATACCCCCCGAAGTCTGGATGACCAGGGAACTCGACGACATACAGATCCAACGTTGTAATGCCGTATATAATCAAAACACAATAGATAGATGAACAAAGGGATGCATCCTCCCCTTCCCTAAGTAGGGTGACCTCCGAATAACCAAGAACTACCGAGGTACGACCACGGCGGCGAAGTTCTACAATGCTCTAGTACGCAATTGCATAGAACCCAAAACTGGGAAGATACTTAGGAAGAATAAAAATGGCTTTCGGAGAAATCGATCTACGACATCACAAATTTTGATTATCCGTCGACTTCTACAAGGTGTATGCGCAAATAATAATAATGCTATATAAAAACACGAAAGTAAAAGTCCGCTCTCCGGATGGAGACACAGACTACTTCAACATTGTAGCAGGTGTGCTGCAAGGAGGCGCATTTGCCGCATACCTGTTTATCATCTGCCTAGACTACGTGCTTAGAACGCCTATTGATATAATGAAAGATAACGGTTTCAAGTTGGCAAAGAAAAGAAGCAGAAAATACCCCGCACAAACAATTACGGACGCGGACTACACCGATGACATAACGCTTCTGGTAAATACACCCGCCTAAGCCGAGGCCTCTATTTTAACGCACACAAGACGGAATACATGTGATTTAATCAAAGAGGTGACATCTCCAAACTAAATGGTAGTTCTCTTAAACTAGTGGACAATTTCACCTACCTAGGAAGCAGTGTTTCATCAAGCGAGAAAGGCATCAACACGTGACTAGCGAAAGCATGGGCAGCTAACGATAGCTTATCGGTCATATAGAAGCCAGACCTGACTGATAAAATAAAACGCAGTTTCTTCCAAGCAGCGGTCGTGTTGATATTACTATATGGATGCACTACATGGACACGAACTAAACGTATGGAGAAAAAGCTTGACGGTAATTGCACAAGAATGCTGCGTTCAATATTGAACGAATTCTGAAGGCAACACCCCAAAATACAGCAGCTATACGACCACCTACCACCCATCTCGAAAACTATCAAAGTTCGACGAACCAGACATGCGGAACACTGCTGGAAAAGTAAGGACGAACTCATGAGTGACATACTCCTATGGATCCCATCACATAGACGAGCAAAGGCAGGACCTCCAGCTAGAACCTATATACAAAAGCTCTGTGCAGATACAGGATTTAGCCTTGAAGACCTACTGGGAGCGATGGGCGATAGAGACGCGTGGCGAGAGAGGGTCAGGGAGATCCATGCTAGCGGCGAGAGATGATGATGATGTTTCTTTAGATATTCATGTCGAATACTTTCTGTAGTTTTTATGAACATCACCAATAGAAAAAATTGTCTTTCAAGATATTTGACAAGTAAAAAAAATGTTTTTATTAACAAAGATTGCAAAGATTGGTCAATCTTGCAATTGTAAGTTGGATTTTTCATCTCCTTGATCGAATCTAAATAAAGATTTTTTAGCAAGATGTTTTGCATTTAACACTTTACAATGAACGACAATATTTTCTTGAACAAAATATAGCTATGTACATTTTTTCCTATGCTGATAAAATGAGATTCTGGAGAATTATTTCTGTTTTTGCCCTGAAAGATGAGTAGAACAAAATTGATTACAATTTTTATCTATCTATCTATCTATCTATCTATGTGTGGATGACTATATATATTCACATACTTATCTATACGGAGTTAGCTTCACGTAAATCTATCGTCATTGCGTTTAAAATTGTCAATCTTTTTCGTATTTTTTGAAAATAGTACCACGACTGTTTTTCTTCAATGATGGCGTCGTCATCAAATAGTCAACGAATGTTGATGTCACTGAAAAAAAAAAAAAAAAAAATCAAACTATATATGGTCGTCAACAGGAAGATGGTTTCATCATATCACAACTCTTTCGTGTAACTCGATATGCGAGATGTTCGACGCTGTGATCGAAACCTGGCTGACATTTACGCAATCCCGATATTCTAATGCAGAGCCAATTTTGGTTGTATAATTTCGATACTGTAAAATCCAATAAAAAAAATACAAAATAATATCCGTTTTGATTGTATTATATTTTGAAAATAGAATAATAAGAAATAAAAAAATTATAAAAGAAATGGGTAGAAGAGTTTATTGGCAATACAGAGCACACACACACACACACACACACACACATATATATATATATATATATATATATATATATATTAGTATAGCGTAAACGCAGAATTAACAGCGTTTTCTCGCCTATACGGTCACCAGACCAAGCATATAAAATAATAAACATTGTATCGTTGAACAGTTTCATTTTTTTTAATATTCCATATATATATATATATATATATACCGACTCGTTGGCATGTAGCAGCCTTTTGGTATAATAATTTGAATGCTCCCCAATGGCCCGGAAGTCAGAACTTGTTCAAGATATATATATATATATATATATATATATATATATATATATATATCGGTAGTTTGCTAAATAGATAAAGGAAAATAATGATTTACTTTGACATATTTCTAAAAAAAATAGCTTAATATTCTAATCCTGAATGAATATAAACATTCTAGAAATCAAAGAAAAAAAAATAAGTATAATGAACAGAAAATGACGCCCACCAGTCGTCGTTGAATCTGTCAACATTATCCTAATATATATATATATATATATATATATATATATATATATATATATTTATTTACATATAACATTTAAATATCAGACACTACTATTAGAGTCAGAAAAGCCATAGTAAAAATCCATAGTTCTTGCCACTATCCGATATGTCACAGTGTCTCACCACCAATATCTCTTCCACCAACTCCAGAAAAGTTGCCTCCACACCGTCCTGGAGTGACTTAGTCACCTAAATTAAAGTCCTTGAAAGTAGAATATAAAAAAGCATAATAAAATCGGGCTTTATATTCATTAGAAAGTCGGTAAATACTGTGAAATACTGAATTGTATAGACACAAACTAGAACCAATAATAGGAGCAGCTATGTGTGACGTTATTACTATTGGAATGGATGCTGGAAATACAGGGGCCCCCAGGAGATGTCTATTGTATTTTTCCTCGCTACCGATTGTCCCTTTTCGATTTTATTGAATAAAAATTCTAACTCCGTTCCATTACTAATTAAATATTTCAAATGATCGCAATGAAGGAATGTGGAAGAGTCAGAAAATCTATATTAAAGATCCATAGTTCTTGCCACCCACCTCGATGTCTCAGTGCCTCACAACAGATATCTCTTTGACCAGTTTCACAAACATTGCCTCCGCATCATCCTTGAATGACCTAGTCACTTAAATTAAAGTCTTTGAAAGACGAAGACCATCGGTATAGAGGCTATGCTACAATGGACAGGGCACGTCTCCTGGGTAGGGAATCATTGCTTGATCTAGATCATACTGTGCAGTGAGCTCATCGCTGGCCGTTGTGACTGAGGGGCCCCTAAGAAGCCATTCAAAGACAAATTCTTCTTGGAGAACCGAGACGAATGGCAGCTCACCACTAACGATTTTGTGACATCCTTTGAAAACATCCTCAGTGTTATCTTCATAATCAAAAGAAGCAAGAGAAGGAATAGCAAATATGTGACTTCAAAACCTCACAAGACCTTCAATTGTGGTTGATGTAAACATGCCTGCCTGCTTGTATTGGGATTATCTACCACGAACCTACTTCCCCTAAGCGTAGACCGCTTCCTTCTTAATCTTCGTTAACGAAGCCAAGCCACGATAATGTGCAAAACACAAAACAATTACATTATAAATTATTATCATACAATAGGCAATATTTGAGATAGGGGCATAACAGTATAAGAATAGCAGTGAGGCTATGGCTTGTGTTAATCAACCAGTTATAGAGACATTTTAAAAAACAGCTTGGATAACGCTTTTAAGGTAAACCTACTTTATATATATATATATATATATATAGAGAGAGAGAGAGTGTGTGTGTGTGTGTGTGTGTGTGCGTGTGTGTATGTGTGTGTGTGCGTGTATAATGTACGTATATATAGCAATCAGGAATTACTTTTGATTTCCCAACGGATATATATCAATTATTATTTCTCTTTCACATAATCTTTAATCTCCCTTCCATATTTCCTGTCACCTTCTGTTCAATATGACTTTACATTGGAATTTGGAATAGGTATTCAAATGCTTAAAGGTGTCACTGAAATTCTCTGTCTGATGATTGTGCTTATATTTCTGCCACATGAAATTTAAAATCATAAACAATGAGAGTATCGCGAGCAACGTCTTCTTCTACCACTCAGCTAACGGGCATTCAAGCAATCCACTGTTGCCAATCCTTCTTTTTTGAATTTCCGTTTGTTGTTGTTGCCGTTCTTCTTCTTCTTCTTCTTCTTCTTCTTCTTATTATTATTATTATTATTATTATTATTATTATTATCTAAATTAGTTTTTCAAATCAGCGTCTGCTGATGATTTTCGCTGGAGTTTGAGTAACAGCAAGTCTCCTCAATATTCTGGCAGTTCTCAATAATGGAGTCGTTTGGATGGTCTCCACTCCTCCGCCAATTTTTAAGTCCTTCAGTCTCTTTAGTAATCCCTTAGTTACTATTCCAAACGCACCAATTACAATTGGTATAATTGTCACCTGCATGTTGCACAGTTTTTTCAATTCCCTAACAAGTTCGAGGTACTTATCCTTCTTTTCACATTCTTTCAGTTTTATTCTGTGGTCAGCCGGAACTGCAAAGTCGACAATTTTGTAAATTAATGTTTTTATTATTATTATTATTATTATTATTATTATTATTATTATTATTATTATTATTATTAGGTCTGGGTTCTGGCCAAGATTAGGTGACCCGTTTGTATGTCAAACTCCCATAGGAGTTTATGTGTGTCATTTTCTAGGTAAGGTGCTGGGTTGTGCATATACCATTTGTTAGTATGGTCGAATTTTAATTTCTTGCACATCTCCTAGTGGATAACCTTGCGGACCCAGTTGTGTCTATTCTTATATTCATTCTGCGCTATTATTATTATTATTATGATCAAGTTTTTTTCACGTCCAAGTATTTGTTTACTTTTTTGTCTTCCTTTATTTGCACTGTCCGCTGGAGCGACAAAATCCAATAAATAAGTATTTTTTTGTTAACACTAGATCAGCTATTAAAGCCGGTGCGAATTACTTTTTTTGCAGTTTTAACTGGTGGTCTTTAATATAATATGAGTGAAAGTAAGTAACCTCAGGTGTCCAGTAGTCTTGTAAATATTCTAGCTAATCTTAACAGAACTTTGATCTGGATGATTTCGATTCTTCCTCAGTTTTCCTGTCCCCCAGTTTATTTTCCGGTCTTTGTAAGGTAATCACAGTTGGTATCACTTTCACTTTCATTTTTATTATCCACAACGTTTACATCTCTCTCAAAATTCAAGAATTCTTCTATCATTTCTATTTCTTATATTTTCAATCCATGAACCATTAGACTAACAAAATCTACTGGATAACAAGTTCTTTTCTTATTGTAAATTAGCACTGGTCTTCTGGTCGGTGTTGTGTGATACGTTTCTATCTCAAAATCCTAGAGAATATTATTAGTCTCATTTTTATGGGATACACATTTTTCTAGTCTTAAAATAAGCAATAAAAACATACTTAAGAACATTCTAGAAATTTAGGATCAAAACTGCATTAGCATTTAAGTTAGATTTTTATATTAGGATTTAAAAGGTTTTTAAACATAGAATAGAACATTCTAGAAAAATAGGATCGGAAGTCAACTAACAGAAAATATTTAGGCTCGAAAATAAAATAGTAAAATACAAATCGGATTGGTCAATAAATGTCTACGCGCCAAAACTTTAGGACGATTCTTTGATCCACTATTACGGTATAAATAACATAGAATTAGGGATCTATTCACTAAGACTAAACCACAAGCCACTAAGCCACTAAAGCAGTAGCCAATACTCTGTCCGGCAAATTCCTTTCCTTCCTCAACTAAAGTTCATGACCTAGCTACAGATGGCCGAGAATCACATTCAAAAGAAAAACCCGACAAACTTTCTTTCATCAACGCGACTCGCTGTCGCCACAATCATAAAACCCGCTATGAACTTAATGTAAGTAAGAACGACTTATTTACGGACTCCGTTAACATACACACACCTTTAAACCAATTTATTTTCTTCTTGCCAAACTTTATTTTTGAAAAGGCCATTTACACATCATGTATTTTATTTGTTTTCATATTCTGTTATATGCATATTAAATTGTTTGTTGTTTAATGTTCGTTGTGTTCTATTCCATTTCTTTCACGCGATTGTAAAGTTTTGTGTTATATTCGTGGAGGAAATAATACTGGGAGCAATACCCGTAAAATACGTATGCATTTCCATTGAAATAACCAAATTACATACAACCCCTTCATTTTCTGCGACATATTCTCGTTTATGCAAATACCATTTGTTTGTATAGTCCAATTTTATTATCTTACATAATTCTCAATAGATCATTTGTCTTATGCAGTCATGTGTACTCTTGTATTTATTATTATTATTATTATTATTATTATTATTATTATTATTTTACTCATTTGCGAAATCTTTACACCAGCGTTAGCTGACGGCTTTGCACTGGAGAGTGAGTGACAGCATGCCTCCTCAATATTATTATTATTATTATTATTATTATTTGATTTTTACTTTTATTTTCATTTTCTAAGAATCCTTCATCGGGATTTAGCCAAGACCTAGGGTAAAGGAATGCAGTGATTATAAGTTTTCTATATGCTTATGTTTTGCTGCTTCGTTTGGATTATATTTTTCAGTCATATCTCCTAAGGAAATGCGCAGTGCCACAAAGTGCAATTTTTGTATTTTATATAGGTTGAGACTGTCCATTGTGTTAAGGTTTCTATATGTCCCTTTTCTTGATCATAACCAGGGCTTTCCCTTTTACTATTGCAGCTGTAATTTTAAGGAGCCACGTTTTCTCCATTAATATTTCCACGTGTTTGTATTTTCTTATTTCATTTTAGTTTTTTGACTGATATGATATGCCATATAAATTAGGAGGCATTCTTTTCTTTAATAGTCCTTAACCACAATATCTGGTCTATTGCTGTTTATTTTCAAGTCAGATTTGAGAGCAAAGTTCCATTTCGATAGATTTTCCCTTTTTTTTATGTTGGCCGTTGAGGGTCACTGGCTTTGCCGAGTCGTCCAGACTACATATTTTGGTTGTTGCCACGTTCAGGATTTTTATTCCGTTATTCTAATCGCGGTATTAGGCTTGAAAAAATGTACAAAGTAGTCACAAGCACCACAAATGGATGTCTGTGACGTTATTGCAATTCAGCGGGTTCTGAAAATGCAGGGACATCGAGAAGATCTCTGTTGTATTTTTATGGTTAACAGTTGTCTCTTTTCAAATTCAGCGGATAAGAATTCTAACTCAGGTCCTTCCGCCAGCAACTACCTTACACTACCAGCCGGAAACACCTTTATTTTCCCTATCGGACAGGACCGGCTTTTATATCCATCGACGGGATAGTAAATTTACTTGAATCGTCTACACAACATTTGAGAAAAAATATGTGCATAGTTATTTCCTGTTTCTTTCTTCCCTTTTTCACCAGTTGCCTCATTATTACTTAGGGTCACGGGGTGGTTTTTTTCATCCGTTAAAACCTATACCAACATGGTTTGACTCTGATACATTTCATCCTTGCTCAGTGTGTGGGGGTCAACTTACTAAGGGATTCCATTTGGATGCAACTAGAACGTATCAGAGTCCGCAAGACAAAGAATCCCAATAAAAGAATTACTTTTAAAATAAAGCTCTTCCAATATATATATATATATATATATATATACATATTTTTTCTTAATCTAAAATATACCTAATCACTCCACGTCATTTGTAATATTTAATTAGTAATGGATCGGAGTTAGAATTCTTATTCAATGAAATCGAAAAGGGACAACCGGTAGAGAAGAAAAATATAAGAGATATCTCCTCGGCGTCTCTGCATTTCAAACATCCATTCCAGTAGTAATAACGTCACACATAGCTGCTTCTTTAATTGGTTCTAGTTGGTGTCTATACAATTTTTCACAATCCAGTATTCCACAGAATTTACCAACTTTCCAATCAATATCATCATCATCATCATCATGTCGCGCTGGTAGCACGGATATCCCTGGCCGTCTCTCGCCACTCCTCCCTATCGTTCATCGCTATAGGCAGGTCCTCAGGACAGCATTCCGTATCCTCACACAGCTGCTGAATGTATGTTCGTGCTGGTCGTCCTGATTTTGCACGGCCATGTGTGGGGGTCCATAAGAGTACATCACTTATGGGTTCGTCCCTGCTTCTCCAGCAATGTCCTGCATGCCTGGCTCGTCTAACTTGAATAGTTTTCGTGATAGGAGACAGGTGGCCGTACAGTTGGTGTCTTGTGGGGTGTTGCCGCCAGAACTTGTTCAAGGTTGCACGCAGCCTTCTTGTCTAATTGCCGTCTACCTTCTTCTCCAGCCGTTTTGTTAGCGTCCATGTAGTGCACCCATATAGCAGTATCGATGCGACCGCTGCCTGGAAGAAACTGCGTTTCATTTTATCGGTTAGGTCTGATTTCCATATAATCGATAGCCTATTGATAGCTGTCCACGCTTTCGTTAACCTCGCGTCGATGTCCTTTACGGTTGATTGGACGCTGCTTGCTTAGAGCTGACGAAGAAAAGAAGCAGAAGGTACCCCGCAAAAACAATTACCGACGCCGACTACGCCGATGACATAGCGATACTGGCAAATACACCCGACCAAGCCGAAACACTACTGCATAGTTTGGAACAAGCAGCCGCAGGCATAGGCCTCTATGTTAATGCACACAAAACGGAATATAAGTGCTAATGAATATAAAGCCCTATTTCATTATGCTTTTTTTTTTAATATTCTATTAGTGATAGGATTGAGCACCGGACTGTCATTGGTCAATTGATTCAGTTTTTTGTTCGAACAATCTAAAGGGTCTAATCCGCCTTTTTTAAATGTTTACCTGATAGTATCTAGTTGATATGCTCTGGTCGTGTGCTGCTATTATTAACCCCTCCGTCTCCATCTTTATTCCAACTATTTTCCGCCACTGATTAATCTTTACTTAATCTATATCAGTATTTTTATTCTTTTGTGAGTATCGTTAATGTAGGAGGATTTATTAACTGTTTTAGTCTTCGGGATTTTGCTTCTTTTTGTGCTTTTTGCTGCCTCGATTGCTTCATTTTGGACATCTTTTTTGAGGGGATGTGAGGTCGAGATGATAAGCAAATCTATTTCTTTCTTTACGAATGGTATTTTTTCTTATCATTATTATTGTAGCATCCAATGTATTGTAGTTATTATATATTCCTTTAATCAATATTGATTATTTTGTTGAGTCATTCTTGTTGTATCAATTCTCTTCCACCATTTTCTCTCTTGATTTATAGATGTGCTACATCTGATCTTCGATAATGTATTTTGTAGTAGTGTTGTAGATGACTCACCTATGACAAGAATAATGGACTTACCGAAAGGGTATATTAATCAAGAACTAAGCTGGTAGAGCGGAGAGTAGCAGCCGTAGTAAGGCAGACTAAAAGTTTTGATTTTTTGTCTGAGTTTTTTGCTACTTCTGAAAAGTGAGTTATTATTATTGTTAAATTTGTTAAAATTTGTTATTGCATATTTGTTATTATTGTTAAAGCTTCGTGACCCCCCTCAAACTATTGTTGTTTGTTTGTGAGGAGGGTCAAACCGCGACTCGATTTATTGTTTTATTTTAAAAAGAAAAACGACCGCCATTTTTTTATCCAATCATTCATCGGTCTCTGTTTTAATTGACTTTTTATATATCATTCGCGTTCATCTCCCCCTAGCTGTGTTTCACAACTATGGGGGAGCCAAACAATATCAATTCTCCGCTGGACAATATTAATTCACAACTGGACATATTCGAAACACGACCCTCCCGAATGCCGGAAGAAGCTTTTGATTTGTCTACTTCTGCAAGCACGATACCACCAGCCCAAAAACCAAAGGAAACAGCAGTCTCTTGGTCTTCACATTGTGGGAATAAAAAATCCCCTTGTGACTACGCAAGAGACAGGGTCGAAAAGTACGAACAATATTTCAAAGATGGAGAAATACTCCCAATACCAGAACTCGTGGAGGCGGTCGAGCCTAAGACCCTGTCCTTCGTAGTTACGGACATAAAGACCAAGAGACTAGCAGGAATAAAAAAGGAGACCTTTGAGGACCTGCTAAAAACGGCAAACATCCCAGGGAAGTACTTTTACCGCAGAAGCTTCGCAACCTGGGATGTTTTGCTACCCTCAGAGGAAGCAGCGAAAAAACTAGCCGGTGGTAATATTACAACACGCTTCTTTCGGCTACAACCAGAATATCGAGGCAAGAGACGAATACGGGTCACTGTATGCAATGTATCAATGCAACTAAGTGGAGACGTCCTCGCCGCCTATCTAAGTATATACGGCGGCGTGGAACAAGTCACACAGGTGACATCAACCCAAGGAACCGCCTACGGTGACTACGTCTTCGTCATGTGCCTCGATAGGGGAGGGTTCAATAACATTCCGCACAAAATTAAATATAGAGACACAACGATGACTGTGATAGTCGAGGGCAGAAAACCACTATGCTGGTCATGTAATAAGATTGGCCACTTCTCCAAAAACTGCCCTCAGAAAATGACCACCATTGCAACAACAACAACAACGACTACTACCACTAATGTTACTACTCCTTCACCTGTCATCACAATAACAGCACCAATTGAAACAAGTGAAAACAACAAAGACAACCTCAATAAAAAAGACGACGAAGGATGGACCCAGGTAACCAAAAAAAAAGGAAAAAAAAACTCCCATGAAAAAGCCATCAACAACGGAAAACAAAGTAAATTCATCAACTGATCCAACAACCGTTACTAATATCTCTACTGCTACTACTTCTACATCGACCATTAGTACGAAACAATCATCATCAGCATCAACAACCACAACAGAACAATCATTGACAACAATAGAACCAATGGACATGTCTATAAATCTCAAAAGAAGAAGGGATAGTGGAGATTCCCCAACTAAAGAGGGGGAGAAAAAACACCCCAAAAAAACAGCACAAAAAACACCCCCCATACCTCAACCTAAGGGGGACAAAACAACAGCAGTCCCAAATCAACGACCAGCACAATTGATCCCACCCCCACAAAAACCAAAAACTACACCAGTCACTCCAATCGAAATACCACAACCCCCCTCCCTTTCACCAATTACAACCCCCAAAATACTTACAAGGTCACGTTCGGCGACCAGACTTTCACCCTCTCCACAAACACCGTCAACATCAACAGCATCAACATCATCAACAATACATAAAGCAAGAGCACGCTCGGCTTCTACGGAAGACCGGCGTGCTATAAATGCATTTTACTTTTGTGAAGACACATTCGAAAATCCACACCTAGATCGCCTATTAAAACAAACATTGAAACCATTACGTTCACTTAAAAAGATTGACGAAAAGGACATAACTAACCCGTATCTGTTCAAGGACGCACCTATGTTGACCACATTCGTCCGTTCGGCTGGCAACCGGACTAAAGAACTGTGGCACTTCATTGACGAGGCCAGCCGGACGGACGTAATGCTTGCCGATGTAAAAAATACCATGCTCCAAAAAATGCTTCCCTTTTGTTCGGGCAGGGTCCCGATTTTAGTTCACCCGTCATTTTATAGGTCCCTAAAACTGAGGTACCCCATGGATGTCGGAGGAATTAGCAGGGACGACCGAGTGAGTACTGAGCTCGGCACCGGTTCCCTGCGTCAGGCCGTCGGCATCCTCACCCCGAAGGATTTCCGGCCCATAGTCGCCAGTGAGTAAGGTAAGTGGGATAGATTGCTCTAAACCTTGCTACTTTGAATGTGAGGGGATTGAGGGATCCGGGCAAGTGTACGCGCTTGCTTGGTGAACTCAAAACTCTCGGCGTAGATGTTGCTGCAGTGCAGGAAACCCACTTCACTTGCGGTGCCGACTGTCGTGTGCTGGAAAGCGATTTTAACGTTTTCTCAGCATACGGCAGCCGTACCAGCGTTGGGGTTTCTTTGCTAGTTGGACGCAGCCTTGATGCTGATGTTGACGTTGTTTTTGCAGGTGACGGGGGCCGACTGGTTGTGGCCGATGTTGCCGTGAAAAGTTTCAAGTTTCGTCTGGTTGCGGTTTATGCGCCCAATATCGTTGTGGAGAGGGTTTCCTTTTTTCGTCGGTTGGCGCCGTTCCTGGACGATACGAAGCGGCTAGTTTTAATGGGTGATTGGAATGCGATCCTTGATCACAAGATAGATAAGGTCGGTCGGGGAGCTAGTCGTGCGGGAAGGTGTGAGAGCAGCCTTGTCGGCTTCGTGACTCGTCACGGTCTCGTCGACAGGTTTCGTCTTGATCACCCAGGGCGGGAGATGTGGACGTGGCTAGATAGCTCGCCCTCTGCCAAAGTAGGTTCCTACTTGGACAGAGTGTTAGTGAGACGAGCTGACATTGACTTTGTTAGTTGTCCCACGTTCCACTTGATAGCGTGGACTGACCATAAACTTGTTAGAGTCAGTCTACGGTTAGCAAATAGGCCTAGTCTAGCCGGCTACTGGAAGTTCAATACCTCCTTACTGGAGATACGGGACTTCCGGGATCGGCTGGAATCCCTAATTCAGCGGGCGTTAGTGGGGGCGGTTACCGGGAATAGGTGGTGGGGATCTCTTAAACATAGGATTAGAGATTTCGCTACCAAGTACGGTCGCCAGCTCAACTTAGATAGGACCAAGGAAGCGAAATCTATAGACGATAGAATTTCCCGGGCGGTGGCTGGGGGGGACTCCCTAAACGTAGAGCTAGCTAAGGGGGACCTTGAGCGCGAGAGTAGCGAGCGCTACAAAGGATACGTAGTTAGATCTAGGTTAAAGAGAGTTCTCAACGAAGCTGTGAAAACGAACGCGACTGCGCGTGAAGAAGAAGTGCGAAGGTTCCCCGATCGGTATATCGGTTCTGTCAAGGCCCCGGATGGGCGACTGCTGCGATCGGCTCGCGAGATTCGTGACGCCTTTCGGGCGCACTTTCGGGGTCGCTTTGCCCGCTGTACTGATCTCCCGCTCCGGGAGTTTCGTAGCTATCTTGCCGACTTCCCCCGCCTTGGGGTGGCTGAAGCGGCTACCTGCGAGGGTGTGGTTACTGAATGCGAAGTCCTTGACGCGTTGAAGCAGGTCGGCCTCAACAAGTCGCCGGGACTTGATGGTTTGCCCTACGAAGTGTACTTGAGGATGTCGCACATGTTTGTGCCTATTCTGACGGATATGTTCAACCATTGGTTCGCCCAGGGAGCCATCCCTGGTAGCGTCACCAAGGGCGTGATCACATTGCTGAAGAAAGGTGGCAGGCATGTTTGGGAGGGTTTAGATGACTGCAGGCCCATAACTCTGCTTAACACAGAGTTAAAGATTTTGGCCCGGGTCTTAGCGAATCGTTTACAGCTTGTCATTAGCGATCTGATCGGCTCTGAGCAGACCTTTGCTGTGAAGGGAAGATCAATCCAGGACAACCTGCACTTGATTCGCGAGGTCCTAGAGGGGATAGAAGACGGCACCAAGGCCGCGCTGATCAGTTTAGATCAGTCCAAGGCCTTCGATAGGGTTGACCATCGGTTTTTGGCGACTGTTTTGGAGACTGCCGGATTCAAACCGGAGTTCTGCAGATGGATTAGCATGATGTACCACAACCCTCAGGCAGTGGTGCAGGTGAACGGAAGGCGTTCGAGGGTGTTCGCGGTCAAGCGTTCGGTCCGGCAGGGCTGCCCGTTGTCTCCTCTTCTTTATGTCCTAGCTTTGGAGCCCCTGCTCCGTAGGCTTAGGGATAGGACGACAAATCCGGCCCTGCGCGGTGTCCCTTTTGCTGGCCCTCTTACGGCAAGGGTTTCCGCGTTCGCCGATGATATCACAGTTTTTGTATCCCGCCGCCTGGATATAAAGGCTGTGAAGAAGGCGGTTAGCGAGTACGAGCGGATTGCAGGAGCCAAGGTCAATTTTGACAAAAGCGAAGGTTTGTGGCTCGGTGCTTGGAGGGGTAGCAATACTCTTCCGGGGCCCTTCCGCTGGAGTGACGGACCCGTCTGCATCCTCGGGTGTGGTTCGGGCCCGACCTTCAACCGGAGCGAAATTGGTTGGAAATACAAGCCAATGTGAATGCTCAGGTGGGAATCTGGCTTTCAAGGAGGTTGTCCTTAAAGGGTAGGGCGGAGGCGTGCGCCGTGTACGTCTTCCCCTTGATCCTTTACCGATTGGCTGTAATTCCTCTGCCTAAGGTACATCGGTTGGCGCTGCAACGATCCCTTTCCAGATTGCTCTAAGGGAGGTGCAAGGCCGATGGTCCGTAGGCAGGTCTGTATCCAACGTCCACGCAGCGGGGGTCTAGGTATGCCTGATCTGGAGAGCCACTGGCTTGCTGAAAGACTTGCATACTTGGGCAGAGCCTTGACGGGGGACGCAGTGTGGAGACTGAAGGCGAGTCGGACTTTTCCTCGCCTAAAGTCAGACCCAAAGGCTGAAGGTCGACGTAGGCCTTTGGGCGAAACACTGTTTGTCCGCGAGTGCCGAACGGCCCTTCGTAACCTTCTTGGGTCCAGTGACCTTTCACGGCCTCGAAAAGAACTATATCGGGAGCTAGTGGTGGGTTCCGCTTCTGATCCTCTCAGCGAGCGGCGTGGCTGGACGACGGAGAAGATTCGCTCTCATTGGAATTGGGCGCCAGGATCGAGCTTCTTGAACAACTCCGAGTTCTCGCTCACCTGGCGACTTGTCCGAAATGCGTTACCCCTTTTCGGCTTGAACTACAAAGCGAGCCTGGAAGACATGCCCGATTGCACTCGCTGCGCCGGTGGTTTGGAAGAAACGGCTGAGCACGCCTTCTACTACTGCGAGCGAGTTCGCCCGTTTTGGGATCACGTCGGCGAGTGGACGGCTCGCATCGAACCCAAACAGCTCGTGCTGCTCGACGTTGGTTACGTCGTGGACAACGTTCTTCCTCCGTATCAGGGTGAGAAGCGTGTGGTGTTTCTCGCGATCCTAGCTGTAGCTAGAATAGTGATTTGGACGACGCGAAACAAGGGATTGTATGACGATGCAAACTTTTCTCATCGTGATCTGGTTTTGTATTTTCGGCATCAGCTGAGGGTCAAAATCAGATGCGATAGAAAACGCTTGGATCGCATAACATTCAGCAAAAGGTGGGTGCATGCAGCGAGCCTGGTCGTACGAAAGGGGGCAACGTTGGAGTCATCCTTCCCTCCTCTGCCGGCTCATTGCGTCTACGGTACGGGTCCTTAGGGACCCCACCCCTGGTAAGTAGGATTGCTTTTTCCCCTTGAAACCTAGTTAGCAGTATGTTTGTGAGTCATTGTCCCCATCATCTAGCCGTTAGTTCTCAAGATCTTCCCCATCCCCATTATTTTTGTACCTCAACCCGTATCCCAGTCCGCTTTTTATTGAAGATCTTGAACATTCATATGTATAAAAATCATACTACCTGGTCGTATCCACCTATACCACGCCCAATCCCTTATTTCTTTGCCCCTGTAGATTAGGATTCCTGCCCCACCTAGGGTAGGTCCGGCTTGTTTCCGGTTTTTTCGCGCCGGAAAACAGTCGGCCTCCAATTTTTATAGACTCAACCAAACGGGGGATTTTTCCTTTGTTTTTGTATATATTTCGGGGTTTTTTCTCCCATTCCCATCACATTCATTGTAAATAAATCATACTTGTAAATAAAAATCATTCATCAATCTCGGGATTTTAAGTAGGACTTCTTCATAGAGCAAATGTGGTATTTTGGTGATTGCTGCGCATATAGCGATGATTGAATGGTTATATATTGTAATGCTGAATGGGTCGGCAAATGTGACTAGCTAGGTCTCCTTAGAATATTTAGAAAAGAATGACCGCTCCCTTCCTCTCCCCCAAAACCTCAAGGCCTTGTGCCTTCTGTGTAATATACGCAGAAATAAAAGCAGCTGTAGTAAGCACTTTGCCTGTCTTCGTGTACGTTGAACCAAGGAAACCTTCCTCGGAGATTTGGATACATTTGAGTGGCACCTCATATCTCATTGTTGAGTTATTTACTGACCCTTAATAATCGCTCATAACAGGTCGGTTATTGGTTTCCTAACTTTAGTATCAATCATCTTTTTTATTTTAGCTAACATCCAGTTAATTATATTACAAGTAAATGTAATTATTATTATTGCCAGAGTTAATTGTTATAACTTTATTTGACGCATTCTGTTTTGTTCCTAATATTGATCCTAATCAACTATAGATTTCTTTTCTTATTTCTTATTTATTTATTGTATGATTGATACCATTCGCTTCATTAATTTCGAAAGATCAATTGATTCTACAGAGTTCTAACTTTGTAATTTCCGTATTTATATCTAGGGTGATATTTTAAAATTTTACTACTGAGTCTTCCTTATATGTGACTTTCGTAAATTTTTCCTGACCAAATGGCCTTTCTGTATTGTCACTAAATCTTTTTAAACTTCTTAGTAAACATTTTAAATCATAATTCTTTCGCATAAAACACTAAATGATCCATATCGAATAGGTAGTTTATTTTAAGCAGTAGCTTTATATCCATAGGCTTTTAGGTACCATAGAGAGAGATACTATTATCATCATACCTCCTTCCACACCAGCATTAACCGATGGTCTTCCACTGGGGTTTTAGTGGCACTAAGTCTCCTCAAGTCTCCGGGACTCTTCTCAGTATTCTGGGCGATCTTAACAATGCTGTAGTTTGAATAGTCTCCCCTCGTTTTCTTATTTTCAAGTTTTCCAATCCCTGTACTAATCCTTTGGTGACTGTACCGAGTTCACCAATAACGAATGGTATGACCGTCACTTTTATGTTGCATAGTTTTTTTCAGTTCTCTTGTAAGGTTTAGGTACTTACATTTCTTTTCACTTTCTTTAAATTTTAACTATGATCAGCGGGAACGGCAAAATTCACAACCCGGCAGGTTCTTTTCTTTTTGTTGACTACCACTAGGTATGGTTACCTGGCCAAGATTAGGTGATCCATCTGGATCTCAAAATCCCACAGAATTTTTCGTATCTCATTCTTTTGGACGGATTTCGGTTTGTGCATATATCATTTGTTCTTATGGTCAAATTTAAATCTCTTGCATAATTCCTAAAGGATCATCTTGTCCACTCAGTCGTGTCTAGCCTTAAACCCTTTTGTGATAATTTGGTGCATTCGCTTATTATATGATTTATTGTTTCGTCTCTATCTCCTCATTAGCTACATTTGCTATTTTGTTGCATCTTATCTATTCTTGCTTTGATATAGTTGGTTCGTATGGCATTGTTTTGTGTAGATATTGAAAGAAATTATGTTTCTCTCTTAAGTTTTCCCTTTCTAAGCTATGTCCAAGCTTTCTCACGTGAGATTTCGTTTGTTTGTCCCTGGAAGTGTACATACAGTTATTTTTCTTCCCATTTTTGTTTTCTGTTTATTTCTGTTCTGTTGATGATTGTGTTATCTGTATTGTTGTTGGTGGCTGTAATCAATCTTCCTTAGCGCTTGTATATGTTGTCTTTTAGTCCTTGTATCAATGCGTCAACACTGTCTTCAATGCCGGTTAGTTCTCTTTCTCCTTCATTTCTTGACACATGCAGTATGTCTGTACCATATATGGGATTTAAAGCCTTATGAACCGTCATTAGTTTTCTTGTTCTCTGGTTCAGCTATTTAAATTCTTCCCTCGTCCACTTCAAAAACGGCCCCGAGTATCTTACAAGGAGAACAGCCCAGATATTTATCCCTTTGATAAGATTCCTACAATATGATTTTGTTTCGAGTAACTTTCTCGTTCTCCTAAGATACTTTTTAAAAAAATTTTATTCCATATCCACTTATTTGATGTTTTCTGCTTCCAATATTTTCATGTATTACGACGTTTCCTTTTCTCTGAGCGTTCTGATTTTGTCTTGATTTGATAGTTCTATTCTCCTCGTCATGTGTTGTTGTCCGCTTCTCATAGTGCATTTTTCTATGCCAAATTCCATCCATATGTCCCGACTGTATAATCTCACTGCTTGTATGAGGGTTTCCAATTTTTCATCACTTTCAGCAAACGGTTAAATGTCTTCCATGTACATTAGCTGATTGAACTTTTCTTGCGATTTAGTAACTTTGTATACGCCCACGCATTTCCTGAGTATATGATTAAGTGGCATCATCGCTATAACAAAAAGTAATGGTGATAGTGCATCACTATAGAATATTCCTCACTAGATTAGTACTTCAGCTAAACTTTTACCACCAGCCGTCACGTCCACTTTCCAGTTCTCTCTGGTTCTCTCGATAAACTTTATGATTTCGTCGGATATCTTGTACATTTTGAGACTCTATTATCCGGCTTTGAGGGATCATATCATACGCCATTTTGTTGTCAATACACTCCATAGCTAGATTTTACTGTCTCATTTTACTCTCGTTTAGGATGTGTCGTTTAATATATAGGAGCTCGCCTCTTCCTCTGGATCATCTGCGGCATCCTTTCTGTTCCTCAGGGAACAGTCTGTGGCTTATTAACGAATAGTAAATTTCCTCCCAAATCTGTGCCGTTCGTATTTTCCACATCATCGGCAGGCAAATTATGGGTCTATAATAGTTTGGGGGGGTCTTTTATGGGGGTCTTTCTTGTTCAGGGTGTTTTTTTTCCTTTGGTCATCCATTCGGGTATGTCTGTTTCTTGAAAGTATCTATTCATTTTGATAGCCAGTCAGTCTGATGGAAGTGAAAGTTTTAGAACAGAATCCATGCATGCTATCAAGGCCTGGAGTTTTCTAGTCTGGTATTTTTTAGAGTCACTCTGAGTGAATCGATGTGTATATTCACCTTAGGGATTTTCCGACAATTTGCAACTCTTTTTCCATGCTGTCTATCCATTTGACTTCTTTGTTATGATCCCTCCCTTCCAATACGGTGTTTCAAAATCGTTTTGCCTCCCTTGCATCCTTTTCATGGACTGTTTTTGCTCTTTCTCTCCCAAGTTGCTCATAGAATTTTCTTTCGTTGTTTTGGAAGGTTCTCTTTTGGTGTATTGTTTGGTCCTGTTTCGGTATCTTTTTAGTCTTCCTTCTTTTGCCAGTACCGTCTAATTTGTCTCACCGAGTTGTATCTTTTGATCCTTTTTCATCTTTGTCCTTACACCTCATATTTTTCTTCTCTCTTATCATCTTTGTTTGTTGTCGTAGATTTCTTATCTGTGTTTCCAATTTAATTTCCCATCTTGGTTAAGCCATTTTGTTCTTGTACTTCTGGGGAAACCCAACTTTTTCACAGACTAGTTTCGCACCAGCATAGATTAGATTGTTTAGTTCCGTGATGCTTTTCGTTTCGATGACAGAAGACAATACGGTTTTCTTCTCAGACATAATTATCTTCATAGTCACTAGATTTTTTTTTCTTTTTGGGTTAGTGTTTGTTCCACTGTGTTTGGGTGTGTGAAAAGTTTGTTGTTATTACTTAGCGTTTGTTTTTGTTTGAAAGTTTCTGACATTTCTGTATTTAGCGTCTCAGTTAGAGTATTAATGGTAAGTTGACTTGTTTCCCTATATATTTGTGTATTTCCAATATTTCAAGGTCAGGAAACCAGCTTTTCCTAATTATTGTCCTAACCTGGTTAGCGAGCCTTTATTTTGTCTTAGATCTAGCCAACTCTACCTAAATCTCTATCGTCCCTTTTCTATATCCTCTTTACGTACGGTTACTCCTAAAATAAGACTAAAGTGCCACGTTGTTAGCTCTTCTCGCAGGAGACACTGATTTGAGTGATTGCTTTGTTCGTTGATTGTGTACCTGAAAAAAAAAACGGCCAACATTCGCAAGATTCCGTCAATATCCCCCATGGTATCTATCAAGGGAGCACCTGCCGATCATGACATCCAAATCTGCTGTTTAGATTTGTCATTTGTTATGCGTAAAATATTTTGGCTATACCAGACCCAAAGGTTGTTTATTATCTGCGCTTCTGACACAGACATGACTAAGGAAACATTCAGCTAGTCACAAGGGAAATTACGCTTTCACATTGGATAAGTTTTAACTTTGTATGTGTCCACTGTTGCGCAATTTTTGAAAATTTATCAGATGACCTAATGAATAGAGTGTTCGTCAATGGTTCGGGTAACTGGGGTTCATACCTCAGACTCAAAAAATGGTATTTGATGCTGCCTTACTTAACTCTCAGCATTATAAGGTAAGTATCAAGGGTAAAGTGGAGAAATCAAGGGAATAGAGTAGCGCTCTCCCCTACATCTCAGTGTAGACGCTATTGAAAAGAGTGCTTTCAGCCTCCCTCGACTACGGTCGCCAACTTTACTGTTTTTGTAAGTCCTGAGGTATTTGCTTGCATTTCAGTGTCGTGATGTTGGCTTGCGTTTATTAAAGCAGAGGGTCACTGGAAACTCGTTACTCTCTTAAGAGAGAAAATTATTTATATCTGATTCGAGACGCTATTTAATCTATGCTTATTTATGAATTATAGAAATCTTGAGATTATTGGAATTTTACGCTAACTCATGTATTCAAAGACACACTGTTCAAAATTTTGAAACAGAATTTTAAAAAATCATTTTTACTAGCGTTTTAGATAATTCACTTGAAAAACTACACATCAAATTAACAGGTTCGTGTTTTCATTAAAATCGCAGATAATATTCAGCAAAGATTTTACTTTCATGGGCAAAATAAAATCTAACACATGTGTTTAAAATAGTTTCGTTAAAAAAAAACAACAACATAAAATCCACCTAAGGAATCGCTTTTTTTTTCAATCAAAACACAGATTTTTTTTCCATTTCTTGGCCGTCAGTCGCCTATCTGTATATTTGCCTTTTTTCAGTGAGGAGGAATTCTGAGTTTTGGTGTTCATTTTGGTGAAGGCATTATCATTATCATTATCATAGATGTGTTTAATATGAAATCTCTTTTTTTTGTTTGTAATCGAATTTTTAGGAAAAACCGGACAATTTAGCATAAACATATATATCATAACGTACATTTAAATTTGCACGGTGATGAAAGTTAAATTGGTTGCGAGTTGGATCTAGCCTCCGGTCTCCGAAAGTTGTTCATAGATATATCTTGGGCATGGACATTTCGAAATTTTTTACAGTTTATAAACGCAGCTTCAGTTACTTCCATTGCCTTTCATACTTTCGAAATCAAATCCAGCCCTAATCAAGTAAGTAGTACATAAATCCAAAGGGGTTGGCAAATCAGGCAAAAGAGAACAGTAAAAAAGAAAGAAAGTTTTCTTCCTCTTTTTTTCAGTTTATAAAAAAACAAAAATTGTGCCCGTGGTGTAATGGTTATCGTCGTAGAAAATGGACACGACGACACGAGTTCTAATCCAGGACGAGACCGATTGCATTTCACATAGCACTAATACCCTTGGGAAAGGTATGACTCCAATTATAGTCCCTCCAGCTATAAGTAAATAGTAGGGCAGATTGGGTTCTTCAGCCTTGGAGAAGGAAAAGTCTGAATTCAAACCTGTTAAACTCCGCATAAAAATTGACCTTGTGTCATATCCTGCCCGAGCGACGGGGTTGGTAAATATATTAAATAAACAATAATTTGCGAAAAAATAGAATAAAATTAGAGAATGTCGATTGTCATTTTAGCATTTTAGGTTTTTTTATATAAAAAAAGATGGATAATCAGACGATTCTTTTTAAATGTTGGTTTGTGTATTGATTGATTGCACTTTGATTATTGATTGATAGTAGTTTATTTTTAAAATGGTAGCATATTTTTTATTTCTTGGAATCTGCAAGGAAACTCTCCTAAGGTCAAACCTTTCAAAAAATTAATCATGGCCAACAAGACATTAAACTATGACAGTTTACAGAGGAAGAACTTGACGAAGTATCAAAATAAGTTAAAAACAGACTTCGATGAAATTCTTCCAAATTTATGGAAGACAAGGAAATTTGATGACCTACTTCTTCGACTATGCAACGATTTCTATGAACAAAATAGAATAGATGAATGGAGAAAAAGCAGCAACGTTCCTTTCCCCAAGAAAAGTGACCTCAGAATCACCATGAACTACAGAGGCAAAACTCGTATAGCAATAGCTATTAAGGTTGATTATGCTCTGCATCTAACCGTATCAAACAGGAAACGGAGAAAAAATCACAACGGTTTCCGTAGATATAGATCCACAACTTCACAAAAACTGACTATCCATCGAATCATCGAAGGAATAGGAACAAAAATCTTGAGGCAAAATTGTCATCCTTAGTATTCTGCAAGACATTTTATTCCATACACTGAAGGAAAATGAAGAAAATACTTTCAGTATATGGTATCCCCAGAGGAACTGTTACTGCTTTAAAGATACTTAAAAACCTGAAGGCAACGTTTCTCTCATCTGATAGGGACACAAACTTCTTAGACATAGTTGCTGGAAATTTGCAAGGAGATACATTAGTACTATATATATTTAAACTACCAATTTAGAACGTCAATAGATACAGTAAAAGAAAATGGCTTAATGCTAAAAAAAAAGGAAGCTGACGATATCCAGCAGGAACGGAAACAGATGAAGACTCAGTAGATAATAAAGCTGAGTCCCTTTTGAATAGTCTAGAGCATGCATCAGGTGACTGTGGCTTCTACGTGAATACAAATAAAACAGTTCATGTGTTTTAAACGAAAAGGAAGCATCTCCACTTTAAGTGACAATTGTCGAAAATTCGTTGACAAGTTCACATACTTCGGCAACAATATCTCATCTACTGAAAGTGATGTCAACATACGCTGATTTGTTGGTTTGTTTGTTGTTTAATTGCATATCAACCTTTTTGGATTATTTAATGCCAATACATCCTTTTTTTCAAGGACAGTAGTGGTACTATCTAACCCATAGATGGGAGGATAAGAGGGTTCATTCCCTACCCAAGGGTATTTGCCAGAAAGTGAGCGTAATAGCACGACTGGAGTTTGAACTCACTACGATTCTGCAATTTTGCGTATTAACGATTACGCTATGGTTGCACCCCCACTATATGCCGAGTAAAGGTGTGGATAGCTATCGATCGGTTATCAATCATATGGAAGTCTGATCTATCCTATAAAAGAAAACAGGACCTTTTTAAAACGCTGGTTGCGTCAATGAATGCACAACATAGTCGTTAACCAAATGCATTGAGAAAAAGTTTGGTGGGAAGTACACGATAATGCTACAAGCTCTTTTGAACAAATTCTGGAATCAACACTTCGTAGAACAGCTGCTGTATGGCCACTTACATCTATTCACTAAAACCATCCAAGTAAAATGACCAAGGTGTGCCGGAAACTACTTGTGAATTAGAAACGAATTCATGGACGTTCCAGTATATCTGATCTGTGCGGACACTGGATATAGTTTAGAGGACCTGCCGGTTGCAATAGGTGATAGGGATGGATAGAATGAGAGAGAGAGAGTGTGTGTGTGTATGTGTGTGTGTGTCTGGGAATTTCGTACTTTCAGTACGACTTGATGACGATAGTTTGGTTTGGTTTCTTTACTTAATGGCATATCAACCTTAGTAGGTTATTTAATGCCAAAGCTATTCTTCGAGAAGAACAGTAGTGGTACTATTTAACCCATAGCTAGAAGGATAAAGGGTTTCATACCTTTCCCAAGGGTATTTGCCCGAAAGCGAACGTAATAGCGCGACTGGAGTACGAACTCGCTTACTACGATTCCGCAGTCCATCGCTTTAACCATTTCACCACGAGGACACCCCGCCACTTGATGATGATGGTGATTGCATTAGAATTTTTTATTGTTCGAATTTTCTAAATGATTGCATCAATTGGTGATCTTGTTTTTTTTTCTTCAATTTAATCCCTAATGAATGTAATTAACTTTTAATCGTTTTTATTTAAAAAAAAAAACTTTGTAGAAAGTCAGTTACTTTCATAAAAAATATTTCTGCTTAGGATTTTTTTTATGAAGATAACATAATACAAATCATAAAAAAATTTCAAAAGTAACGATCCTTGCAGAATATCTGCCCTAAATCCTAAAAGTAAAACTGCATTGAAACTATTCATTGAGAATTTGATTAATAAACCTTTGCGTCTTTGTTTTAGAAAAAAAAACTTTCTCAGATTATTTTGTTATTCACTTCATTTCATTGATTGAATAAAAAAATGTGAAAAAAAAAAGAAAAAAGGGAATGAGAAAAAAATATAAAAGAAGAAAGAAAGACGCAAGAAAAAGAAAAAAGGTAGAACATAATATAAAGAGCAAAAGAAGAAAAATAGAGAAAAAAGAAACCAAACGATAAAAGCGGAACAGTTTTTTAAAGAAGGAGAGAGAGAAAAAACGAATAAATAAAAATGATTAATAAAAAAAAGGAGGAAAAACAGAAAAAGAAAAAGAAAAATTATATTGTTGTATGCGATGTTATTCCTCCAAGACAATACCGAGTAGCTCTTCTAGTACCTAGAACACGGACACACATAAAATCACAAAGAGAGAGAGAGAGAGAGAGAGAGAGAGAATCAAGGCCACAAAGTGACTGTGTTTCTTAACAATATGTTCTTCAGACTTGGTGGATGTATCGAGTATCCTAACACACACACACACACATACGTATATATATATATATATATATGAGATCATTAAATAAGTTTCCAGACTTTTTTCTTATCGGGACTTTTATTGATAGTACACGCATGAAACTTTAGTCCACTTCAATGTAATCTCCTCTGGCTGCAATAAACTTGTACCGTTCCGACAACTTCTGGAAGGCCCCATGGAAGTCCTCTTGTGTGAGCGTGTCAATGACCTTCATCGCAGCCTCTTTCATCTCCTCAATTGTCTCATATGACAGCCTCCGAGCTTATGGAATAACCAAAAGTCACAGGGAGCAAGGTCTGGACTGTAGGGAGGCTGTGGAACTGTCTTGATGCCCATATTCGTCAAATAGCCTGTGACAAGGATGGAGTCGTCGACTGGTGCATTGTCTTGGTGGAAATGCCACTGACCTGATATGAAGAGTGCTAGCATATTCCGACGGAATCTCTTGCTGAAATCCCTTAAACCTCAGCATAGTTACCCTAACCCTAACCCTTTGGCCAATCAACTCTGGTATATTGACTTCCTTACTCCTCCTACACCTCTCATCATCCATCACAGACTCCCTGCCTTCCTTGAATCTCTTATGTTACTCAGAAACTGGTGCTCGATTCATGCAAGATGGTCGAAAAGCAGTCCGATGCATTCCATACGTTTCTGTGGCATTTTTTCCAAGTTTAAAACAGAATTTTATTGCATATCGTTCTTCTAAAGTGTCCTGACGTCCAGATTGCATTTTTGAAATTCACCAGCTGTGACAATCAGGCTTTGGTAGGGTGTATTCCAATTTCTGCTGTAGCTGTCCATTTGAACCTGAAATCACAAAAATTTGTCAGTCATCTCATAAGATATATAGCAATAACATACTGAATTTTCAAGAGTCTACGACAATTTTATATGCCTATACTAAAAATGTCTTGAAACTTATCGTATATTCCTCATATATATATATATATATATATATATATATATATATATGAAAGGTTGTTTTTTAAAATCATTTAATCGAATAAGATATAATCTAGGTGTAATGCCATAAATTATTCGGTATTATATAGATTCGGGTGTATAATAATATATGCAATTTTTAGATGAATTTATAATTTTTTAATAATATATTGCAAGTGATTTCTACATAAATTATATTTGTTACATATAAAAAAATAAGTATTGTATGCTATTCATCCCATTCATACATAAAGGTCAATATCGTGAAATTCATTAATTTTTATCAATATATAGTCATCCACCGACAGATCTGTTTTGTTCTATCAGAACTCATCAGTGTGACTAGACATACTAGATTCCCATGGCTGGGATCGAAACCCGGTAGACTCAAACGCCAATTCAAGACTTTACCCCTCAGTCACGAGAAACCAGCAGCAGCGAACTAAATTTTAAACGGTTATGAATCACAATTTCTATTGTTTATATACATCCGCTTAACGGCTACAGAGAGCTCAATTCATTTATGAAAAGCCTTGCATATGCAGAAAATAAGAGAATTTTCCTGTAATTCTAACAGAGAGCTGTATGGTTAATAATATACAAAATATATCGAAAAAACTCACATACATAGCAAATATAATAGTAATATCAAGGAAAGCTCAACAGATATTATGCCATTATAAATTTATTTCGATAATTCGTTCAGTACGAAGTGCTTCCTCCGATTGCAAACCATTTCATCTGAGGAGGCAGTTAGTATTGAACGAATTGTTGAAATAGATTTGTAATGGCATATTATCCATTAAGTTTTCCATTACATATATATATATATATATATATATATGTGTGTGTGTATGTGTGTGTATGTGTGTGTGTGTGTGAGTGCATGCGTGTGTATGTGTGTTTTTGTTAAGGAAATATGATAGGTTTTGTTAAATAATATTTCAACATTAATTACCTCCCAAAGTTTTGAAACTGAAAGCCACTATTAAAAATCGAAAGTTAAAAACATTCTCATTTTTCTGTTTCGTTTGAAAAATAAAAATTGAAATGAATAATTCAAAAGATACAAAATCTTATTTTCAAATACCCTGATGATGTTTTGATAGAAAAGCCGAAACGTTTAGCTTTCCAAATTATTCAGCTATGAATAAAAGCTTCCTCTAAATATTCTGTTTTTCATATCAGTACGCACACACACACACATCTATACATCCGATGGGAAATCAAAAAGTATGCTTTGATTGTATATCTATTTCACAATATCTTATCAGCTAATATAAATTTACTAAATATATTTGAATACAACTATTATAGGATTTTTTTTTTATCTCAGACTCCCGACAGTGCTTATCTATTCCCCACTGTCTCACTTCGTCTTACCGATTGAAAATATTCTGAACAGCGATTAATCAATCTGTTTCTTAACTGATGATTAAATGACTAAATTATTCGTTTCGAACTCAGCTCAATGTTTGACCACGTGGCTGCTATGTCCACAATCTAAAAATATCAATGAAGACACTGATCAATACCAATAGACATGTCTTTATTTGGATAGGTCGAAGTTTAAACTTAAATCCTAACAGTGTAGATATATGGGTTCAACAGCCTATCAATAGACACTAAAATTTAGTTTATCGATTTTTATTAGGATATCAGGAAATGATGAAAAAATAAAATCTCTGCTAAAATTCATTGAATATGGTTCAATTTTATTTCTTTCATTAATGGCATATCAGCTTTTGTGGATTATTTACTGCCAAACCCATATTTGCAGAAGGACAGCAGTGGTGATATTTAACCCATAGCAGGAAGACAGGCATTAGCGTACACGGAAAGAAAGAGAACCGTTCAAAGATAAAGGAAATATCGATTCCAAATTGAGAGAAGAATCTACCCTGCAAATGTGTAGGTTACTTCAACCTACCCTAATTGCCTCAGAGACTGATCGAAGCGGATAAAACAATGGAGCTCCTTACAGATGAAACTAATATATTGTTTGTGCTTCTTCTTTCGTGTAGCTATTACCGATATAACAGTCGTTGATGACTATGCTACACCATGAAATAAAAAAAAATTAACAGATGTTTGGCTGGGACCATGAGAGAATCTACAACTCCGGTTCTGAGTGAACCTGGGAGTTTATTTTACTAGTTACTAGCTCATTCGGCTGGTGGGGAGCTATAGAATACACCGACTGCACTCTGCAGAGAGGTAAGACTCCCCTAAAGAGTATCCAATCGCCCAGTCGGCTGGGTCTGTACAATACACCGACTGCTTCTCTGAAGAGGAGTAAGACTCCAGCTACTAGTGTCCTGGATATGACTCAAAACAATCTAATGGTGAGGTTCTAGTAATGCTGGAGCTTTGGGGAATACGGTGCACCCCTTTATTGTCATCGCTCCAAGGTCCCCTCTGACCTGAGTGGTAGCACCTAATAGGGTCCTTTCTATAAGTCAATCAAATTAAAATGTATACTTATGCTAAACTGAATTGTTTGAAATAGAACTGTTTGGAAGTTTAACTGTGTGAGGACAAAAACCATACTTATACAAAACCGAATTAATTGCATCAGAAATGTTTGAAATAGTTTGAAATAGAAATGTTTTTTGACAATTAAACTGTGAAATTACATTTAAACTGTGTACTTACGCTAAATGAATTGTTTCAAATGGAGTTGTTTTTGACGTTGAAACTGTATTTACGTCAAACTGAATGATTATTTGTATAAAAATGGATTTGGCATTAAATAACCTACAAAGGTTGATATGCCATAAAACTCAAACAATCAAATCCATCAACCAACCGACTTACTAGTTACCCATAGCTGGGAGAAGATATGAACTCAAGCTTTTCACAAGAGCAATGGGATCAAGTGAAATGCTTATAATTTCGTACTGGTTGGCCTGCAGGATTAATTTCCTACAACGATAAACGTTACGTCACGCACACTTCATATGAGATGGCGTCTCGTATAATCGATGTCATTCGGAGGATATTTGCACTGCCAAGGAACGAATCGATCTGAATTTGTCACTTCCCCTAAAAAACTGTAAATACTCGATATATTTCTGTAAAGAAAAATTGATAGCAAGGTAATCCAAGTAGAAGGAGTGATTTATAAGAGAAGCAAAGTCGATACGATAACGTTTCGGTTCTAATGAACCATCATCAGGACTATGAGGGATGATATGAGTAGTGTTAAATCATCGATGTATAGAACATCAATGAATATCACTCACCTTCAAGTAACATGGCTGGCTCCTTGAATGTAATTTACGAAGCTCTTTGCTTCGATGTGGCACAAGGCCGATTGAATGGGGCACCCAATGAGACTCGAACTCACTCTTGCAGGTTTGCTAGTCAAGCTTGCTAACCATTACACTACCGGAGGTGCCCTGGCTGGCTCCTTGAAATTATTTATTGTAATTTAAAAAAACAATGGGAAAATTACAAATTTGGCACAAGGCCTAAAAAATGGGAGGGGAAGGCTGGTCAACACTATCCTAATCTCTAACTTAACTAGACTCATTCACTGACCAATACATATCTCCAAATTAAAAAACACCAAAATACCTCAAATAAACATATCACTATCATACTGCATTCACCAAAAACAACAATCACCAAAACAACACTTCTGCTCCATGGACTTCTAAACTTAATCCCATATTTACAAAGTGAGGGGGAGGGGAACAATTTAAAAACAAATGAAAGCTATATACATCTTTATTTACAAAGTCCCCTAAAAACGAAAATGAACAAAACATATATACATTATGATGGTTAGTATGGGGTCCCCCCCACGTACTAAAACATGGCAGAAAGAGGAGTTAACCAGTCGAAAATAGTGTCGAAGGAGGAAAAATAATCAAATAAGGTAAATAAATAGTACAAAATATAAGTAAACAATAATTATGAATTAACATAAGCCCTCCATCGCACTCCTGGAGAACTCCAATTCCTGTCATCTAACAGGGGGAAGGGAAGGGAGAGTGAAACAAAAGAAGGGGACAAAAAAAAGGAGGGGCCCAATGACCTTGCATACTCTAGCTAAGTTAACTAAATTAGGAACAAACTAAATCAAAATGGCCTAAAAAAAATTCTAACTTACCTGGGCTGGGTGGTCACGTCCTTCCGGTAACTCAAAATTCTTAAGTCCCTGGAATGTCCAAAGTGAAAGTAAGGTTGGCTCCTACCACGCGACACAAGCGCGCAACAGTCACCCACCTTTCGCCAAACTCCAGCGAAGAGAGTCTCTTTCTCTCAGACCGGATTTTGACTTTGATTTGGTGTTTGTAAAATGCCACCAGGGTCTGAGAAGAAAAAGACTCATCCTCGTAGAGTTCCTTCTTTCTCGTCGTCCACATCACGACACGCATAACGCCGAGTAAGCAGAGAAACACATAGTGTTCCTGTCTGTTCAACCTCGGTACCACATTGCTGCACACAGAACTGGCTTCCAGGACAAAAAACTTTCCATTGAGGATGCGGACCATGTAGCCTTCAAGAAGCTTGCACAGCGGCCGTACGACCGGGCAGTGAAAGAAGGCGTGACTAATAGTCTCCTCCAAATCACCGCACCGGCCGCACTCAGGCGAAATGGCCTGTTGCGCTGCAAACAATTTCTTGCCGACCCAGAGGGCATTCCGAATGACCAGCCAGGTGAGGGAAGCCTCGTCATTATTGAGACACCTCATCCTGGGGGCCCAAGGCCACAGTAAGCGACCCTCCGCCTCCGTCACACCGAGCTCGCCAATCAGACCATCGCTAGCGGCCCCCCTAACTAAACAACGATATAATGCCTTACTCGACAACGGCCGGCTGTCAGAGAGACCTGTCTGCAGCCGAGAGAGAACTTTCAAAGCATGCCGGCACTCGCGATAGAAGGGGCATTCGCGTCTGGGCAACCGATGGGCCTCCCCATCAGCAAAATGCACACTTCTTAGCGACGGGAAAGACTGTTTAGCGTCTTCTTTCCAGACGCTTCCCGCCGCCGTGTCTCGTGAACACATCCGGTCTAGGAAAGTAAGACGCAAAGTATGGCGCCGTACCTCGACGTTAGGTACTCCTAGACCGCCTTCAGAAGGGTGAAGGTAACAGATCTCCCGTCGCACCAAAGGATGTCTCTTTGCCCAGAGAAACTGGAAGAGAATCCTTTCCAGCTTGAATAGGATGGTGGCCGGGATAGGAAGCACTGAAAGTCGGTACACGGCTAGGGAGTAGATGTGCGAACAGCACACCTCTGCCCGACCCTTAAGGGAAAGCCTTCTACGCAACCACAACTCAGTTGCGGCTACGACCTTATCCAGTACTTCCGACCAGTTTTTCTCCAATTGAAGGTCAGGCCCAAACCAGACGCCGAGTATCTTGCACGGACCGTCTTTCCAAGTGAAGGGGCCGGGAAGAGCATAGCCTTTCCACGAGCCCAACCGCAAGCCGACAGACTTATCACGGTTAATCTTGGCCCCTGTTACAGCTTCGTACCTTCCGATTTCTTTGCTCACCTCCTCCACCTCGGCACTGCTCGTTACAAGCACGCTGACGTCGTCAGCGTATGCAGTGTACTTGGCCACCTCACTGGCGCCAGGTAACGTGAGGCCGCGTAGGACCGGGTTCGCCTTTATCCTGCGTAGAAAAGGTTCTAACGCCAGGATATATAACATGGGCGATAACGGGCAACCTTGCCGAATAGATCGAGTCAGAGTGAAGGGCTCCGACCTTACCCCATTCACCTCCACCACGACTCCGGGGGACGCATAAAGGAGACGTATCCAGGTGCGAAAATCAACCCCGAAGCCGGCCGAAGACAAGACAGCCTCCAAAAAAGCATGGTCAACCCTATCGAAGGCCTTGGACTGATCTAAATTGATCAGCGCGGCATTTCCGTCGACTTTCTCTACGATCGTGCGGACCAGATGAAGACTGTCCTGGATAGTCCTACCCTTCACAGCACAAGTCTGCTCGGGGCAAATCAGACTAGGCAGGACAGTCTGCAAACGGTTTGCCAGGATCTTCGCCAAAATCTTTAAGTCAGTGTTAAGCATCGTTAAAGGGCGAAAGTTACTAATCCCATCCCCACCATGTTTGTTCTTACGAAGCAACTTCACTATACCCCTGGTGAAGCGTCTGGGTATAGTACCCTGCCTCATCCAGTTGTTATAGATGGTTGCCAGCAAGGGGACAAACATGTGCGACAACCTCAAGTACACTTCGTAGGGCAGACCATCAATTCCGGGGGACTTGTCCAGCCCGACCGACTTCAGTGCATCCCGAATCTCCTCCTCCTTTATGCGCCCCTCACACCCAGCCGCTTCAGTCGCCGAAAGACGAGGAAAGTCGGCAAGATAGGTGTCGAACTGAGCAGAACTCAGTCCGGGCTCCCTGGTGAAAAGCTTCAAGAAATACTGCCGGAACTCACCACAGATGGCTTCGTTTGTAGTTCGACGGAGCCCCTCCGGCGATGTGACACTGGCGATATGCCGATCAGTAGCATGCCTCAGTTCCTCGGCCCGTAATTCCTGGGCCATATTCGTCGCCTCGCACGACATTCTCTTTAACCTAGCCCTAACTACCAGAGCTTGGTACTCCTTAATTTGCAAGGAGGCCAGCTCGGCCTTAGCTACGTTAACTTGCCCACTATCTCCCGCCAACACCGCCCTATCTAGCTTATCCTTAATCGACCTTTGCTCCGCTACCCTAGCTGACTTGAGTCTCCTACTATAGTCGGCAGCAAAGGATCTAATGCTATCCTTAAGGTTAGCCCACCACCTATTTCCCATAATAGCCCCCGTCAATTCCCGCTTTATCGTTAGTTCTAGCTGGTTCCGGAAGTCAGCCTCCGCCAAAAGGGAAAGGTTGAATTTCCAGTAACCAGACATCCTACATCTAGCCTTATCTAACCTAATCGACACACATAAAAATTTGTGGTCGGAATCTTTATATGGCTCAAAACTTGGACCACCTAAATAGTCTAAGTCCACTCGCTTAACTAACACTCGGTCCAAATAGCTATAAAGCTGGGCCGAGGCGCCCCTACCGGTCCAAGTCCAAACTAACTTATTTGGATGCCTTTCGCGAAATTTGTCAGCGAGATCAAGTCGCTGTACAAACTCGCGAAAATATCTGGCATCCAACGTGTTAGTACCCGAACTAATAGCCCCTCTATCTAAATTGGGATCAAGGACGGCGTTCCAATCTCCCACTAAAATTACCCGCTTCGACGGACTGACGTACGGCTCGATGCGCCGGAAAAACGCAGGGAGCTCACTAGTAGCGTTGGGTCCATAAACCCCAATCAGCCGAAACGCCTTATCCTTTATGGTAACGTCCACCACGCAAAGTCTGCCCGCCGGATCTGAAAGAACAAGAGCACACGTGGCGCCCAGACGTCTACTTATCAGCCAGGTGACACCTCTGGAACGACCATCAAAACATGCTGAGAAGGACAAATAGTCCTTCGACAGAATATCTTCATGGAAGTTGAAATCAAAACGAGTCTCCTGCAAACAACATATATCAATGCCGCGACGCTGGAGGTATAAAAATAAATGGGATCTTCTCGATTCCGACCTCAGGCCGCGGCCATTTATACTCGCCAATCTTAAATCCATCATGAACATTACAGGGGTTGAGTGCCCGGACTAAACATGGCTGGGGTCAGGACTCCGACGGTCTGGCTCATGGATCCCGTTGCCATCTCATTATCGATGGCTCCGTCATGAGCGAGACCCCCGACGTCCCGCGGAAAAGTTAATTTTAAAGCCCTATAAAGGGAGGGGTGCAAAACAACAGGGACCCTCCCAACGAGCCCCTTACAGGATGCAAGATCGTCTTTTATGAATGATATAGGGCCGAGGGCCTCGTTGGCTTCCCCGAGCATTTTCATCACACCTTCCGACCCTCGGCCCTTCCGAATGACGGTGGTGATCCATGTGTTGGGAAAATTTTTAGGGTCCTCCACATTGCAACCGTTGACTTCTTTGAAGTTGTGGAGGACCCTTAAGTCTTTCAACAGCTGCGGCTGGACCTTATGAAGACGATCCAGGGCCCCCTCATCCACCCGGCAGATGTTTAAACCGGTGTGATGACGTGGTTTATCCTTTTTTTTTATATGTTTGGGGACCTCATCCCCCGAGCTGTCGATTGACGAGCTCCGCTGCCGTTTCTTTGGTGTGGTAGATGGTGATGATGAGGTTGCTGTTGCTGGTGGTGCTGGTCTAGTTGGTGGTGATTCCAACGGCAGCGGAGGGGGGGGTCCCTTTTTCTTCTGTATTAAGACGGACATGAGAGGTGGAGGCATGGATCTATGAGGTGGTGTTGTTGGTGGCGGTCGGATGGTACGAGGATGTCTAGGTGATGAAGGGGTGGAATGAGAGGACCCTGGTCGTGGAGATGATTTTCTCTCCTGGTCCAGCCGCTTTTTAAATTCGAGTAGTTTTTCAAACTTCTCCCGGCCTGGGCTGAAGCATCTGACCTTGGGAGGAGTGTGTTGTTTGGGTGGGGTCTTGAATGGGCCTTTATTTTTCTGGGGGGATGATTTTTGGGCATATGTGGGTAACTTGTTGGTATTGGACGTTTTTGAGGGGGGGGGGTTGAACTGTCGGTGCCCACCTGGGACGACTTTTGGGAGCGAGGATCCTCAGGTTGGAGCTTCCTCCCACCTTTTCCCACAGTCAGCCACTCAGCCTTCGCCTCGTCGGAGTTAACCGTAGGGGACGAAGGGGGAGTGGGGTTTTTTTTACCCGCTGGTGTGGGCGAGACTACGGGAGCCTCCTTTTCTGGGTTGTTTTTAACAACAGGTGAGAGGGTACCGGGTTTATGGTCGGGCTTCTTCGGGGCCTTCTTCCCCGGGCAAACTGCGGAGAGGTGACCAATCTCGCCACAGTGCCAGCAGGCGGGTTTCCTTCCCGATACTATTACGGGAAGCCTGCGCCCTTCCACCTCCAACCAGTTGGGAACGGAGTAGAAGGTTTTCATATCCAACATGATATCGAACCTCCATTCCCCGCGCATTCCATCGTGTGTTGCTGAGACGATGTCACCAAACTGAAGCATATAGGCGGCTAAGTTTGCGTCTCGAAGGAAGCTAGGGACCTCGTATACTGAAACCGTGGTCCGCCGTCGCCCCATATATTCTGTTCTAAAAAAATATTCCTTGTTTTCAAGGGTTTTTTTTGTTAGGGCGACGGCTTCTTCTGTGGTCGGTAACAATATATCCCAGAAAGCGTAAGAAGCACCAGCGATTATCGCTTGTGCCTTTACGCCCAGGCTGGAAATTTGACGAAGGACCATGTCTTTTGCGGGCTTAACGATTTTTCTGGATCGTTTGTCCACTAAAAAGACAGACACCGTTCTTTTTATCTGGTCTTGTCTTACCTCCTCCAAATTGAACATAAGGCCATGCTCCTGTATTTCACTGGAGATGGCCTTTGCTCGCTGGAGCAGGTCGTCGACATCGACCTGTATTTTCGGGGGTGCTGTCCAGCTATTTTCATTTTTTTCTTTATCTTCTACTTTTTCATCTTTGTTAGGGGAGGGTTGTTTTTTGGGGGGTGATTTTTCTTTTTTTTGTTGTTGATTTTGGTCAGGAGGAGGAGGGGCACTCTTGTCACAAGGTGACTCTTTTTTCCCCTTTTTTTCCTGAGGGGGAGGGTCGCCCTTAACAGGGGAAAATAAAGCCTTTATGGCCGAGCCGTCTGGCCGGCCGGCCATAAATGATAGGCTATGTGGGACAAAAAGGGAGGTGTGAATGTGTAAAAAAAAGGAAAAGAAAAAAAAAACTTAACTTAATTTTCCTAACCAGGTCAGTATAATTCAGCCCAGCCGGGAGAAGTTGTCGTGATGAGGTGGTAAATCCGATGGAATGTTTTCGCTGAAAATAAACTGATTTTTTTTTAAAAAAAACGGTCAAAATTTGGACCAAACTAGACAACTGGCTGGCGCCTTGAAAAGCTAGCCAGCTAAAGCTCACCTCTTTTATTAAAGAGTGCATGAGCAGCATGTGTACAGCATGTGGATTGGCTCACTTCACGAGAATGGACCTATCCAACTCATTTGCATGAGTGGTATCCATTCATCTATTTATCCTCAACAGAATTACTGAGGGGGGTCTTTTTGGATACTCTATTGAGTTAACCAATATTCTACACGATGGATGTGTGAAAAGTGTAAAATATAAAAAAAAACTTTTGTGTCGATTTAGCTTCTCAATAAATCTCTCCTTCTACTTGGATTACCTTGTTACCATTTTTCTTTACAAATTTTCGGATTACAATCCATTATTTACTTCCACA
The DNA here is from genome assembly GCA_963585895.1 of Sepioteuthis lessoniana. Taxonomy (NCBI): domain Eukaryota; kingdom Metazoa; phylum Mollusca; class Cephalopoda; order Myopsida; family Loliginidae; genus Sepioteuthis; species Sepioteuthis lessoniana. The sequence goes on along the minus strand of OY757925.1, from coordinate 75,615,691 downwards.
TATTTCTGTATAACCGAGGAAGATATTCCCTTATAGAAACATGGTTTTAGTACCCTTCACGGGGACTGCAAAAATACATGCCTGTATTCCTCACTTCTTTCACGATGATCTTTTACCAAGCTCGTCAAGTCAACAAGGTTTAGAATAGGTTGACTGTTTTCCATACTCAGGGGTGGGACCTCTCCCCAAAAGGATGCTCTGAATAGGACAATAAATCACAGTCAGTAGTGAGGCTCCAGTTCTTGATTACTTAGGAGTGTGCACTAACCTATTATTGTTATTACTCCCAGTTTCACTTGGTCCGGAATGGAATTACCTGATCGAGTTCCATGTAAGTATCTGATAGGTGTATTTAAACATGATTTGTATTTGATCGGACCATGTCAGAAGAACAAAAAATTTTAAGAAGTTAGTGCACAAAAATATAAATACGAACGTACAATGAACGGAAATCCTTGCATAGAATAAGCCTCTACGGATTGACATGCCATCAAATCAATCAATAAATCAATCAATTATGTACTGGGTGCGGAAGCAAAATATGGAATAATTTTAAAAGGTTTTTTTAGTCTGATTGGTCCAATTTCTGAAAAAAACAAAAAACGTGATAAATCTAAAATCTTATGATTAGCTCTATTATTTTTTCTAAAAATTCAGCCCAATATGAGTGAGTAAAAAAAGGAAATGACAAAGAATATATGATTTTCTTTATGCCTAAACCAAGCCAAAATAATTTTCGAAATAATTTATAGCCCCCATCAAGTCGAGACCGTAACACCCGATTACGCAGTATTGGGTATTTTAGGAAACAAAACAAAAGCAATTTCCCACCCAAATATTGGTTAGCTCAAGACTGCTATTTAAGATGAATAGAATTAAAATGTCTGAAGAATTGATTTTGAAGGCATGAAAATTATATCGAAGGCGTATTGATACAATAATTGAAAAATATGACGGCCATATTGAGTAAATTTCTTGTTTTGTCTATGTTCTTATTTTGTTGTTTTATTTCTTTTTAAATCAAAATTAATACTTTTTATGACAGAGTTGTTTATTATCATACTATAATATTGTTGTGGTCTTCAGATAAGACCGGTGGAAGAACAAATCAAACAACGGGTGATAGGTAAACGTTATTGTATTAGCAGAAAAAGAAAGTCATACAAAGGAAGTACCAGCCGTGCTCGGCTAGCAGTCCGTCTGTCAGGAACGGGAGGTTTTCTCCCCCGAGCGAGCTAAGCTCGGAGAATATGTTTAGGTTGGACGAGTCCATGTTTGGGGTATGGTAGGATATGTCCGCATAACAAATATTCCTAATTTTGATTCCGTACCCTGTACGCATAAGTAAATTGAAACTTATATTCAAGGGTTTGCCATTTAATTTTCAGACGGATTTTATGTACGTGGAAGATTGGTCGATGGAAAATGTCTTCAGAATTATAATGCAAGTTCATAGCCGGAAAAAATAATCTGAGCACAAGATCAAATCATTATGCTGGCATATTTTACTGCACCTTATTGACTCACCTGACTTAGTCTCTTGACTCCTTGATTGATTCATTCAGTCTTTTAAGATATTGATTCATTCAGATCAGTGGAACCCTTTCTTTGTTAGAAATCCTTTAAAAGCAAGGAGAAGATCAATTCTGCACGATCAGAAATATTTCGTGCAGAATATTTCTGTTAAAAATAAAAAGAATCAAGTTATTTTCATTGGCTTCGTCTAAAATTCTGATTATATTTCTATACGTTCTGTAGCATCTATAAAAGGTACAATCCTTACAAAATCTATGAAAAGTTGCTTTTCTTTTTAATCAAAGATAACAGAATTTTATTATTTCTTATGAAACATTATACAATCAAAACGAACATTATTAATCATTACTTATTTGAAAACTCTAAGGCATCAATTGCCAAGTTGACTGGGTCTGTAGAATACTCTGACTGCACCTCTGCAGAGGGGTAAGACCCCACCCACCGATGAATGTCATGGATATGACACTAAACAATCTGATGGTGAGGTTCCAGTAATGCTGGGAGTTTAGGGAATAAGGAGTACCTCTTCAATGCCATTGCTCTGGCCCCGTGTGTTGGCACCTGATAGGGCCCTATCTATGCGTTAAATAGAACTAACGGCATACTTATGCTAAACTGAACTGTTTGACAAAACTGAATCACTTGAAATAGAAATGTTTTTGACAATTAACCCGTACTTACATTTAAACTGCGTGCTTATGCTAAACTGAATTGTTTGAAATAGAACTGTTTTTGACATTGAAACTGTACATTTAACTGTGTGTAAACAAAATCTGTATTTATACTAAATTGAATTAGCTGAATTAGAACTGTTTGACAAAACTGAATAGCCTGAAATAGGAACGTTTTTGATAATTAAACTGTGTACTCATGCTAAACAAAATTGTTTGAAATAGAACTGATTATTTACATAAAAATGGACTTGGCGTTAAATAACCTACAAAGGTTGATATGTCATAAAACCAACCAACCAACCAACCAACGCATAAAAAATCTCTCACAAAAATTATGAATATAAGTAGTTTTTAATAAGTAACGGGACTTGTCTCACAATCAATTGATTTTAATTCCAAAAAACAATCTACAGAGTTTCCCTTTCGAGGTAATCCTCCCAGCCTAATACAGATTTCCATGTTTCTTTGCAATGCTGGGAGGATTGTTCTGGGATGCTCCTGCTTTACCTCGTTTCAACACTCTTGATAGCGTCCACGCTTTCACAACGGGTCCCCTTGATGATCTATTTAAACTGAAAGAAAAAAAAGTTACGCGAAGCAAGATCAGGTGAATAAGAAGGTGGTTTTGTGTTACCCACACGCATCGTCCTCAAGCAATTTTTTCCGGTGGCAGTTTTTCCCACGTTGCGATGTTGCCGGGGCTCGTAGGAAAATGCGAAAGTGTGAGGCCGGGTTCACACAGTGGAATAGTTAAGGAAACGAGTGAGACGACTTGGATGAAGCATTACGTTCTTTATTTTGATCAACGTTGGGGACAAGCATGTGACACAAACACAAGTACTAGTCCTAATTGACAAAAGAAGTCCGCTATAAACCCGGCAAACTTTGGTGAAACCTCTGCTTTCTCGGTGTTAATAACACACGAAGTTGTTGGTGGCATGCACCAGACTGAACTGCCCTCGTAGCATACACCAAACCGATTGTCCGGTAGCACGCACCAAACTGACCGTTGTAATTTAATTCAGATATGAACTGTTTGCTCTGATTGGCTGAATCCTGGCATCAGCTGTGCTGGATCTACAGTTGCTGGATTCCACGTCGACTGCTTACTGGTGGGAGAGACGCTGGTAAGGGGTGCGCTGCTACCAGTTTCTCAAACTCCATTGCCACCGGGAACAAAGCCCGCAACTGACTGACTGCTATTTATTTAAGAATCTCAAACTAACCCGACTCCCTCCCCAGGGTATTAAATTTTTCATGAGACGGCAGACCTAAGATTAGACCAGGCTAAAAAAAAAAAAGAAGCATGACGTCTTTTTTAAGGCTTTTGAACCATCCACGGTTCTCCAATAGTAATCTTATATCAAATAAAATAAACACGCAAAGAAAGTAAAACAAATTGGTTTCTTTCTCCCCTGGTTATTAACCGACTATACATCCAGCCATCGTGTCACACTTCAGCTATGGTGACGCTTCTCTTGGTCATCAGCAGCTGGATTCTCCGCACATTTAGTCCCTTAATCTTCAGAAATCCCCAAATCATTTCCAGACACCGTCCTTTTTCGTGTCCGACTGACTTTCGATCATTCGAACCGTAAAACGATTATTGCCATACACTAGTGTTGTCCCTTCCCTAGCTATTCCACGATGGCCTCAGCTCAAATTGCTGAAAGCTTCCGGCTCTTGATGTCATTTTTCACCTCCTCGTGCTGCTTTTGGAACATGGCGTTATCTGCATACACTTGCTGAAGCATTTCAACTGCTTGTAACGCTGTTTTGTCCAACTGCACCAACAATTATCAGGATTATTCGTTACTAGATAATCTTCGTTTGTTCTTTTGTGGTGATTCGTGAACAATCTGAAAAATTGGAGATGCAAACAAAATCAAGTGAAAAAAATACAATGATAGGAGAAAACAAAAGTGACAGTCAAACACTTCCAATATATCATGTTAAATGATAACACAATCCACTTATTCCTCTTTCGTCCATAGCTCACACAGCACACCTAATCCTGGTACCTTTCGGACAGCAGCCTTAAATAAGTACAACTCAGTCTAAGTGTGGGATTTATATATATATTTCTGAGTAAATTGTAATGCTAGTCACAAAGGAATGAAATATCATTCCAAGATATGAACGAACAAAAACTTTATCACGTCAGAAAATAATGTAATTTTAATTTAGGTTATCAATGATCCATATTTAACAACCCCTGCGCTCGGGCAGGATATGACACAAGGTCAATTTCCAAGCTGAGTTTAAGAGGTAGGAATTGCAGAGTTTTCCTTCTCCTAGACTAGTTGCCTCACCAAGGCTGAAGAACCCAGTCTGCCCTACTATTTACCCATAGCTGGAGGGAGAACAATTGGATTCATACCTTTCCCAAGGGTATTAGTGCTATGTGAAAGGCAATCAGTCTCGTCCAGGATTTGAAAATGTGTCACCGAGTCTATTTCCTACGACGATAACCATTACACCACGGGCACCAAGGTTATCAATAATGGCGTAAATCTTGAACCGATTCTTTAAATTGATCGAGGGTGTACCTGTGGCACAATGGTTAAAGTGTTGGATTGCAGCCTAGAAGTAAGTGAGTTTAAACTCCAGTCTATTACATCTTAAGAATATTATCCTTGGTAAAGCGATGAACGCCATTATACTCCTAGGTATACGTTAAATAGTATCGCAACTATTTTCCCACATAGATAGCTTTGGCATTAAATAACCCCTGAAGGCACACATGCCATTAAACAGAAAACAAATGAGCACGTAGCTTGCCTTTCTCAGCAACAGTTAAATGTTTTCAAAATTGAGCGTTAAAAATTAGTTTAAAATCCACTTTTTAAAATCCTTAACCACCCCAGCAATGTTGTGCTGATGGATTTCCCTTGGCTTTGTGGTTAACGTGCTGAGCTAAGACATCGTAACAAGCGCGTTCGAACTCCAGTTGTGCTATCACGTTCCCTTTTGGACAAATACCGAAATTGAAAATCCTCATCCCCAAGCTATGGTTTAATACCACTACTCTTTATCTACAAGGATGAATTTGGCATTAAATAACACACGAAGTTTGATATGCCATTAACAAAAAAAACAAAAAAAACGAACCAAACCCAATTTGGACTACTTAGGTGGTTCAACTTTATTTTTGTTTACAGAGATTCCCTATCTGTTGATACAAATAATAACTAATAATATGTTTTGATATGCAAAATATAAGTAATTTATTCAAGCTTATGAATATTTTTAGTAAATAAAAAGTCTAATTGAATGTGAAGTCTAATTAAATGAGAAGATCAATCTGAAAGATTACCAAATACTATAGAAACTATAACTGATTCGAGAAGATTAATAACACTGTTTCAGAGAGGAAGCGCTACTTTCCACATCATTGATCATGCAAATTTGAAAAATAGTTTATATAATACGCTTCATTGGAGGCGTTAGTGGTTTGATAGTGACCGTCGTAGGAAATGGATTTGGAGACACGAGTTTAAATCCTAGACAAGACTGTTGCATTCCAAATAGCACTAATACCCCTAGGTCTGAGTTCAGATGTGGGATCAGACTGCTGCATTTCAAATAGCACTAATGCCCCTAGGAGTGGTATGAGTTTAGATGTGGGACCAGAATTTTGCATTTCAAATAGCACTAATGCTCCTGGGAAAGATATGAATCCAGTTATTCTCCATCCAACTCTGGGTAAATAGTTTTGCAGACTGACCTCTTCAATATGGTACAGCAGTGGGTCTAGGAAAGAGAAATTTCAAAACCCCAAATTGTTAAACTTTGCTTAAAAATGTCCTTGTGTTGCATCCTACTCGTGTTGGGGGACAGATAGATATATCTATTGTGTTTAATTTATCTCCCTGCTGGGGGTAAATAGTAGGGCAAATTAGGCGCTTTAGGGTTGGTACGGCAATAAGAAGAAAACTCTGAATTAAAACGGCCTGTGCGCTGCTATAATAAACTTTTTTCGCATTCTGCTTGTAAAGGAAAGTTTAGTAAATAAAAAGCAGTCGATCATACTATTATATACTCCTCATAACTGTGACGAGAAAAGTGGGATTCAAGCCTTTCCTAAGGATATTAGCATGTTGTAAAATGCAAAGATTCTTCTCAAGGATTTGACTTTGAACCGACGGGTCCATTTACAACGACGATTACCGTTACGCCAGGAGCACCTCCATACTTTCCTTATGCACCTCAAAGAGTTATTTATTGAGTAATCATATCTTGTTTTCACGTTCTTGTAAAATTATGTTGTGAGAAGATTATTCAAGGTGCACCAACAACAATTAGTACCACCGTCACCCTCAGACTCGGCAGTTGTTTTTTTTTTAGCTCCCAGGGAAGATCCAAGCATTTATCTATCTTTTCGCTTTCACTTATTTTCACTCTGGAATGCCATAACGAAAAAGAATGAAAACTCTCTCTCTCTAAGTCTCCCGTCTCTCTCTCTCTCTCTCTCTCTCTCTCTCTCTCTCTCTCTCTCTCTCTCTCTCTCTCTCTCTCTCTCTCTCTCTCTCTCTCTCTCTCTCTCTCTCTTTAATTTACACTAGGTCTGGTCTTTGGATCGGAATCAAGTGATCCGTTTGTGTCTCAAAATTCAAAAGAATTTTAAGCACCTCATTGTCCAGAACAGATTCTGGTTTGTGTATAAACTATTTGGTAATATGGTTGAATTTCAGTCACTTGAAAAATCTCCTGCTAATAACTTTGAGTTCCCTGTTGTACCGAGTCTTATACTTCTTTTGTGCTAGTTTTCTAAATTCGCTTATTGTGTGATTAACTGTTTGATGTATTTCTAAAAAAAAATCTACTCTCACTATTCCGTTGCGTTCGATCGATTTTCGCTTTAGTACAATTGTTCGTTATGCCAATTTTTTTCTGCTACAAAAAGAGATTCATGCGTTGAGGTTCCCTTTTCGTGGCCATTTACAGATCTTTTGTGTGCAATCTGGAACGTCTATCACTTTTAACATCCAAGCATTTGTTTTTACTCCGATTTTTATTTCCTAGAGTATTATTATTATAAAACTATCGAATTTTTAACATAAATCTGAGCTGATCTTCTCTAACAGGAGTCTGAGTGACAACAAGTCTCCACAAGTCCTTAGGAATCTTATCAGTACTCTGGTTGATTTCAACAATGTACTAGTTTGGATGGTCCCTACTTGTCCTCCGATTTATCACTCTTCCAAGCCCTTTACCAAGCCTTTGGGTATCAAAAACAGTTTCTGTCACCGTCAACTTCATTTTCTGTAACATTTTTAGTTATCTGGCCAAGTCTCTCTTTTTCATTTTCACTCTGTCGTCTGCCAGAAAAGCATTATTATTAATAATAATAATAATAATAATAATAATAATAATAATAATAATGTGCAGGAAATTTCAATTCGACCATACCAACAAATGGTATATGCACAAACCAGCACCTGTCCTAGAAAATGACTCGCATAAACTCCTATGGGACTTTAACATACAAACGATCACTTAATCCTGGTCAGAAGAGAAGACCTCATAATAATCAACAAAAGAAAGAAAATCTGCAAAACTGTTGACTTTGCTGTCCCGGCGGACCACAGAATATATCTGAAGGAAAGTGAAAAAAAGGATAAATACCTGAACCTTGCTAGAGAATTGAAAAAGCTGTGGAACATGAAAGTAACGATTGTGCCAATTGTGATCGGTGCGTTAGGCACAGTAACTAAAGGATTATTAAAGGGCCTAGAGGACTTGGAAATTGGCGGACGGGTGGAGACTATCCAAACGACAGCATTGCTGGGGACGACCAGAATACTGAGATGAGTCCTGGAGACTTGAGGAGACTTGCTGTCACTCAAACTCCAGTGAAAAACCATCAGCTAACACTGATGTGAAAAACTCTAAAGGAGTAAATAACGATAATAATAATTTGTTTCTGAATAGTTATATTATCCAAAGTAATCCCACCTAATACTAATGATTTATGAAAAAATATTTATCTGACATATAGATGGGACCATGACAACACTAACATTTCGGGTCAGGTTGTCATCGAAGCATAAGGAACTCCTCCCTCCCTAGGAGTCCAAAACTGGACTATAGCCACCGGGTATAATTAATGTCCCACCCAGTCGGCTGGGGATGTGGAATACAACGATTGCGTCATTAGAGAAGGGAAAGACCCCGCAACGAGTGTTCTATATATAACACAAAACCATCTGATTGTGAGACTCCAGTCTTGGAGCTTTGGAGGAATGCAGAGTACCCTTTCATTGCCATTGCTCCCTGGTCCAGTCTGAACCGTAGTGGTACTAATTGATAGGGTTCTATCTCTGGGTAAAAAAAAACTATTTCAAATTTAAACTAAGTTAAAACGAATGACCTCTGCTAAATTGAATTGTTAGAAAGAGAACTGTTTGATCATTAAAGCGTGTGTAAACAAATGACAGTCTTATTGAATTCTTAGTGATACATAGCAACTCTATGAACCATATAACTGTGCCAACGATTGAATAGAATTATGAGTGTTAAATAGCAATACTTGAAATTCTTTAACAATATGCCTAAATTAAATCATTAGTATTACATAGCAATACCTACAACCATTTGATTGAGGACAAATGAATGAATTGTTTCATTGAATAAATGTTAAGTAGAAATCTTTGTAACTACTTTACTGTCTGCAAACAAATGATTAATATGGGAATAGATTTATTAGTGTTAGAGACCAATGATTTCAATCATTTAGCAGTTTAGAAAAAACTGCATTTCTCCTGAGTAAGCAAATAGATTCTAACTCTTTTAAAAATGAAATTACCTACAAACTACTTAGAAATTATATGAGTATCCATTTAACTGTGTTCAAACAAATGACTGATGTGAAAATGTTATTGTTACATCGCAATAGTTCAAACCATTTAACTTTGTCCACACAAATGATGAGGCGGGTGTCCACACGGTGTCATGGTTAAAGCAATGGACTGCGGAATCATAGTAAGCGAGATCGAACTCTAGTTGTGCTACTACGTTCACTTTCGGGCAAATACCCTTAGGAAAGGTATGAACCCCTTTTCCTCCCATCTATGGGTTAAATAGTACCACTACTGCCCTTCTTTGAATGGTTTTAGCCTAAAATAACCTATAAAGGTTGATATGCCATTAAACAAAGAAAACAAACAATCAAATGATGAATTGTAAAAAGAATCAGCTGTGTTTAATAAAAATACTTGAAACCATTTAACCGTGTGCAAAAAATGAGTTCAGGTTCGTTTAAAACGAGATATGTCTACCCTGAGTATTTGCCAGTATATAACCTACCAAGGTTGATGTGATATAAAACCCAATCAAACCAAACATTTAATGCCATAGGTAGGATCCCCTCTAAGTGGGGGAGTTTTATCCCCCCGCAGATGATGCAGTCAGTTATTTTAATCCCAAGTGTCCAATCAAAAATATAGCCTTGTTACACAGAATGAACATTTCTACCGTCCAACAGATGTACAGTCTCAAGAATAAAAGTTATAACAACATAGTTTACGCCTCATACGTTTTATATCATCTGGGTTCCTTAACAAAGTTTGGTACCCCTGCATAAATAAAGAAGCGGTAAACTAGTACAAATGTTTGCTGTATTGTTTGTTCAAAGACCTATCAACTCTTTTTGAGCTACTTAATGCAGAAATGTGTCTCTTTTTGTGTTTAATAGCTATCATAATTATATTTTTTTAATGTTTTCTACATTTTTGATGGTGAAATTTTTACTTGCTTATAATTATTTGTTAACCCATATTTGTATGATGTCATGCACTCCTATCTAATACTAATAACTTGCACTTAATGGTGAGAATTTAAGTATCCCTATGAAATAACAGTACTTTATTCCCTATTATAAAAAAAGACATTATTCAATAATAATAATTTTTGAATACACAGTTGTATTCATGTTATAAAGAAGAATGTACCGTTAGTGACCCATGTGGTTTGAAGACGGATCTCCAGTGAACAAATACAACTGTTGAAATTGATTGATTGTGCAATTGAGGTCTCGTAACTATAACTGATCGATATATAAATCAGTCAGACGGAGGCGTGTGCGAAATAGATGTGAAATGAAGCCTTGTGATATGCAGAATTGTGAAAGGTTGCATTGTAAAATGCAGTATTGTCAGATGTAGCGTTGTGAAATGCAGCTTAGTGAAATGCAGCCTTGTAAGATGTAGCATTGTGAAATGCAACGTTGCGAAAAGCAGAATTGTGAAAGGCAGCATTGTAAAATGTAGTATTATCAGATGTAGCATTGTGAAATGCAGCTTAGAGAAATGCAGCCTTGTGAGATGTAGCATTGTGAAATGCAACATTGCAAAATGCAGAATTGTGAAAGGCACTATTGTAAAATGTAGTATTATCAGATGTAGCATTGTGAAATGCAGCTTAGAGAAATGGACCCTTGTGAGATGTTGCATTGTGAAATGCAACATTGCAAAATGCAGAATTGTGAAAGGCAGCATTGTAAAATGTAGTATTATCAGATGTAGCATTGTGAAATGCAGCTTAGAGAAATGGACCCTTGTGAGATGTAGCATTGTGAAATGCAACATTGCAAAATGCAGAATTGTGAAAGGCAGCATTGTAAAATGTAGTATTATCAGATGTAGCATTGTGAAATGCAGCTTAGAGAAATGCAGCCTTGTGAGATGTAGCATTGTGAAATGCAGCATTGCGAAATGCAGAATTGTCAGATGTAGCATTTTGAAATGCCACATTGTGAGATGTAGCCTTGTGCAATGCAGCATTGCGAAATGCGGCATTGTAATATGTAACATTGTGAAATACGGCATTTCCTGACCGCTGGGCTGGAATATTCTTCGGCCAACCGAGTTCATAATTATACAGACCATGTCGGGTGTGAATTGGTCCTGGTGGCAGTCGGTAAAGGGCGTCTGACATGGATTCCAGGAAACCGGCATTCATGTCACGCGCACTTAGATCGGCATTCTGGACCCTCAGAGGGTCGTGCCCTCGGGCTCTAACCCTCCATGGACATGCTAGGTCTCTCACCTGGTTCCTAAGGCGCTTCTTTTTCTTGGTAATGTCGACGGGATCTGGGGCATTTGGGGGAATACCTGGAGTGCGTGGACTGCAGTCCTTCGTTTGGACCACCTTAAAAATGCCTTGTACTACACTCGCCTGTTTGGTGAGGCGTACGACAAATTCCTGTTGAATGTAGCATTGCGAGTTAGTTGGTTAGTATTTAACATTGTACGAGAGTGATGAAATTATAAGTGTCGGACAAAATTACCCCCTTCAAGAACATCATAAAAGTGGTGACCCGGAATCGTTTCAAACATAAAAATTTCCAATGACCAACAATAATTCACAAGCAAATGTATAATTTCAAATCACTGATAATAATCTTTAATAGACAATCATAGGTACAGTTTGTTTTACATCATTTTAATTCTGCGTGGGTAATTTAATGCCAAAATTTGATCTGTTTTTTAACAGTAAAAACTATATACTGAATATTCCTATTTTTTCAATTGCACAGTTCGGCCTATAATTATTCATTTATAAAAATTTACAAGCTTCTAATTATTCCAATCGAATACTTATATTTTTCCACAATAAAATGCTTTAACATAACTCTTCCTATTTGATAATATTTGTTTGCACACAGTTACATAGTTTCAAGTATTCCTTTCTAACGCCAATATTTTGCAACCAATCACATTGTTTGAAGAAAGTTATAATAATAATTGTTATCAAACAACTTTAGCTTCAAGTTACCATTCTTAATACAAATAATTTGCATATAATAAACTGGTTTCAGCAATACCTATTTAACATTATTATCTATTCATGATTATTTGTTTGCACTCAGTTATTTTCGTTCAGGTTTTCTAAATCTATTTGACCCTAACTGGTACTACCTTTCGAGTTAGAGTTGACCTGGGAGTAATGGTAATGGATAGCTACACCACGTTTCCCAGATCTCCCTGACTGAAGCCTCATCACTGGATGTAGTTCAATGCCACTCATGGAATAGCTCTTTAGTTGTGTCTTATACATCTACAGAGGATATTGTCAGCGTTTTAACACTCAAAATAAGAAAAGGAAAATCAATTTATATTGCTCAAACAATAAGTAAGCAGAAACTAATTTTGAACTTTTTGCGTTTTTAAAACCTTTGTCTAACATTTTTTTTTTATTTCATATATGCAATTTGAGTGTTTACGGTTGCATATGTATCCTTTGATCCCTTATAATTGTCTTGAAGCATTCTCAATGGGGGAATTCTTTTAACTATAAAAGTAGAACTTTATTTATTTATTTTGTTAAAAAAAATGGCTTTAAGATCTACAAAAGATTGTTGACACTTTTTTTGGTGGAAAGACGAACCAAGGACTGAAAGTTATTTAATAAACTGTAGGTGTTGTGACAAATGGTGGTACCCTAAAACCATAAGACTGCAAGGAATAAGAAAAGGAATATGACACAATATGCGATTCGAAAATGTAAACATTTTTTTTCCTCTGTCGGCATGGGATTTTCTATCTGACGATTATATTCTTGAAGAGAAAAAACCAACCACACAACGATTGTCCTGGATATGGCACTAAAGTACCACATGTTGTGAGCCTCTATTGCTGGAGAAGTAGGTTATGTGAAGTACCCGTTCATTGGCATTACTTCCATGTCTAATCTGGTCAGCATTTGTCGTACCTGTTCTTGTCTAATCTAACAGAAATTTCAATAATTTAGTCAGGATTATTATTATTGATATTTATCACCATACTGCTGTGTGCAAATGATTTCCATCACATAGGAATAATTGACAAATAGATTTATTAATGTTAAATGGCAATACGTGAAACTATTTAACTGTATGCAAACAAAGCGTTAGATAGCAATGGTTAATACTGTTTAACTATGTGAAAACAAAAGAGCTATAAAAATTCATTTGAAAAGAATGTTGCCTATAATCTATTCACTTGCAAATTATGTAAAACACTATATATATATATATATATATATATTTCAACATTGTATGTCTGTCGCTATCTCAATTGGTAGGTTTGTGGCAGATCAAATGCAGTATAATTTTTTTCTGCTTGATGATTGTCGTATAAAGACGGCATGAAATCGTAGTTGCATATAATCATACATGCTAATTTTTATAAAAACTAATATATATATATATATATATATATATATATATATATATATATAAACAGGGTTTGGCATTAAATACCCCGAAAAAGTTTATATGCCATAAAACTTCAATCAGAACGAAATTGTTTACCATTTAAAACAAAAAGGATTGGAATGAAAAACTGAAAATTATGGCAGAATTATTATATAAAAATAAAAATTGAATCAATCAGGGTTGTGAATATGTGTTAGTCCATCATGAGATTTTATTCTGGCTTGGTTTTTTTGTTTGATGTCATATTAACCTTTATAGGTTATCCTCGACGAGACTGATTGCATTTCACATAACACTAATACCCTTGGGAAAGGTGTGAATCCGAATATTCTCCCTCCAGCTATAGGTAAATAGTAGGACAGACTAGGTTCTTCAGCTTTGGTGAGACAACTAGCCTAGGAGAAGAAAAATTCTGAATTCAAACCTGTTAAACTTCGCTTAAAAATTGACCTTGTGTCATATCCTGCCCGAGCGCAGGGGTTGGTAAATATGTATAGGCTATTTAATGCCCAAGCCATTCTTCTAGAACAGAAGTGGTACTATATAACCCATAGCTCGGGGGGATAAAAGGGTTCATACCTTTCCCAATAGTATTTGTCTGAAAGTGAACGTAATAGCACGACTGGTGTTTGAACTCGCTTACTACGATTCTGCACTCCATCGCTTTGACCGTTACACCACGAGAACACCCCCTTTATGGTAGTGGTAGTGTATACAGTACATGGGTGCTCATAGTCCTACTGCAAGTAAACGGTACCCAACCATGTATATAAACACTATTGGAGTTACATTTTTTCTGATCTTTTCGAGCTACTCTCTACGACCTGGTTCTAATACTCTTACGATGTATCGATCTTGGCGAATATCTGTACAACGTGATCATCAAGAACCTGAAGGGTACTGAAATGTCTGCTTAAACACTGGTGCCAAAACCAAAATCTTACCGACGTGACACGTTCTGCCAGTACATCAGTTCTTCCGGATAACTACTCGACGAGGACACAACTCAAATCTTCTCAAACGGTCTTAATTGAAGAAAACCAACATGCATTTGTCTTCGTGCCATGACTCCTGCGAGCTTTGAATTCTGTCACCACACATGACAGAATGCCTTTTCATCTAAGTCTTCGGCACATACATTGCTGTTATTAAGTAAAAACACCCTTACCTTGCTTCAAAGAAATACACACATCTTATATATTTATATGGGCATTCACCATGCTATAATGACTAGCATGGTGGATTTCAGCCTTGAAGTAATCAAGTTCATACTCCAGTCGCGTAATTACTTTCCCTTTCGGAATAACACCCATAGGAAAAGCATGAAACGCCTTATCCCTCAAGCTATGTGTTAAATAGTACTACTGCTGTTCTGAAGCGATGGATTTTGTATTAAATAGTTCATTAAAATGGATTTGCCGTTATACAAAGACACCAACGTTAAACACACACACACACACACACATATATATATATATGTATATATATATATATATATATATATATATATATATATATATATATATAAACAAACAAATAAGACAATCTGTATTAGGGAGACCAAATTATTTTTAAAAAATAAAAGAATGTTATATATATATATATATAGTAATTAAAGTTGGAGACCCTAGTCGAGGATGACCAGAAGGCTCCCTTTTCGATGGCTACTAGAATGAGGTGTAGGGGAGGGCGTTATACCTTTCCCTGGATTAATCCACTTTACCCTTGATACGCGCCTTATATTACTGAGTGTTAAGCAATGAGGTATCAAGTAACATTTTAAAAGTATTTGGTATGACGCGACCTGGGATTAAACCCAGGTTTCCAGGACCATTGGCGAAAAACAAACAAATAGGGGAATCATCTGTATAAGGGAGACCAAATTATTTAAAAAAAAAAGAATTATATATATATATATATATATATATATATATATATATATATATATATGCATGCTAGAAAATGAATCGAATACACCAACTAAATATGTTTTTATATAAAGAAAGCATAAATAAAAGTTAACAAAGATAATGACAAAGTTTGAAAAATGATTATAACAGTATCGATAATGGTAATTGATAATGATAATTTTTAATTGTAATTGATAATGATAATGACTTCGGTTATGAATTATAATGGTAAAATTTATTATAATCATGTTAAAATAATTAATAATGATTAAGGCAAAGCTACTAACGATAATCATAAGGCTTAAAATTATAACAAGAATAGGTTTTAATTAATTTACAATTTTCGCAAAAGTTTTTCATTGAAAAATACATTATGACTGAGTAGACACAATTATTTCTTGTTCTTTTTTAGTTGCGTTTTATGGCATATCAACCATTGACGGTTATTTAAGTTAATTCCTCTTTATACATAATATATATTGTTTGAAAACGTATTGTTTGTAGAAAACATTTTTAAACGAGCCTGAGCTTATTTCTTTGCATAATATTTAATGGTTAATAAAAGGATAAGTCGGCCGGTTAGTTCTCTCGATGTTTTGTTAGAAACAAAACTTTGAGGGTCATTCCAAAATTTTACAACTCAAAGAAATGAACAACAAAGACAAAAGAAAATTCACAACATGATAATATAAAAAAGGATCTTATATACTTCACAACAATACAAAAACAATACACAAATTTACCAACCCCTCTGCTCGGACAGGATATGACACAATGTCAACTTTTAAGTGAAGTTTAACAGGTTTGAATTCAGAGTTTTCCTTCTCCTAGACTAGTTGCCTCACCAAGGCTGAAGAACCTAGTCTGCCCTATTATTTACCCATAGCTGGAGGGAGAATAATTGGATTCATACCTTTCCCAAGGGTATTAGTGCTATGTGAAATGCAATCAGTCTCGTCCAGTATTTGAACTCGTGTCGCCGTGTCCATTTCCTACGACGATAACCATTTCACCATGGGCACCTCCATAAGTTGGAAAAATATTCGAACATCGTTTTTTTGGTATTTGTGTGTGTGGGTATGTATAATATAACTATAATGCGAATGTAAGTGTGTTTTGTTCGAACAGATCTGTATGTACGCGTGCTGAGAAACTAAAATTACGTAGCAGCAAAGTATTTGTCTGCTGATTTGCTGTAAAAGTATGATGTAAAGTTCTAAATATTGTAGTGTAGCAAATATACCAATTTCATTATGTCAATGAATCTATTTTGCAGGCTGTATGTTCTCGCATGAGAGCTGTTGTCATTATCTGCAACATGGTGAAATCTCTGAGGCTGTGCGAGCGCGTGGGAGTGAGAACTGTCAAGTTGTTTGGAGCAAGGTGTTGCAAGCTTAAGAGAGTGTCCAGCGGTGAGTCAGACATGAGAGACTGAAAGCTTTCGAGGGCGCAGAATATATAGGTAACCACGTCACGTAACCGACTCCGAACGTAAGATTCATTTTTGCACGGCAGAAATTCAAAATGTGTGTACGTAGTTGAAGAAACACGGCACGTGACTTTTCTCTCCAAATCAGGTTTCCAGAACTATTTAAGTCCCACTTCTTTTATTTCGGCAACTGTGAGTCTTGGATCCTATTTCTCAGGAATTTATTCTCCACGTGGTCCTCGCTGACATGTTTAAAAATGTAGGAGTGTAAATCCTATAGTTATATCATATTTACCCAACCCCTCCGCTCAGGCAGGATATGACACGAGGTCATTTATTTTAAGCGGAGTTTAACAAGTTTGAATTTTGAGTTTTCCTTCTCCTAGATTAGTTGCCTCACCAAGGCTGAAGAACCTAGTCTGTCCTACTATTTACCCATAGCTGGAGGGAGAATATTCGGATTCACACCTTTCCCAAGGGTATTAGTGCTATGTGAAATGCAATCAGCCTCGTCCAGGACTTGAACTCGTGTCGCCGTGTCCATTTCCTGTGAGGATAACCATTACACCACGGGCACCTCCACGATAAATCCTATAGTTATATATATGATTTGTAAGTCATTAGTATGTTGGTAGTGTTATTTTTAGATGAGTCAGAGCGCACTTGTTTGCATGCTGTTAAATATGGTTTGTAAATCAGTAGTGTGTATGTAATCTTACTTTTAAATGTGTTAGAGCTAATTTGTTTACATACAAGTATTACTGTTGTTGTCACAGTGTTCAATGCTTCCAAATATTCTAATATTAACAGTTCTATTTAGTGTTAATCTTTTGTTTGCACTTACTTAGATGATTTCAAATCTTGCTATCTAACATAAATTGTCTAACTTGCACATAGTTAAATGGGTTCGAGCATCACTATGTAACACTAACAATTCATTTTAAACAAGAGTTTATAGTAGTGATAATCAACACAAATATTTCTATTCAACAGTGCTCATTCATTAGCTCAATTTAATTGTTACAAATATTGCATGTATCACAAACAATTCAATCAAACATCAATAATTCGTTTGCCCAGTCGGCTGGGGCTGTAGAATACACCGACTGCTTCTCTGTTGAGAGGTAAGACGCCCCCATGTGTGTCCTGGATATGACACTAAACAATCTGCTGGTGAGGTTCCAGCAGTGCTGGAGCTTTGGGGAATGCGGAGTACTCCTTCATTGCCATCGCTCCCAGGTCCACTCGGGCCCGGCATGGTGAAACCTGATAGCGCCCTATCTATGGGTTAAATAGAACTAACAGCATACTTATGCTAAACTGAATTGTTTGAGTAAACTGAACAGCTCGAAATAGAAATGTTTTTCACAATTATACCGTACTTATATTTAAACTGCGTGCTTATGCTTAACTGAATTATTTGAAATAGAACTGTTTTTCGACATTGAAACTGTATTTACACTTAACTGAATTGTTACATATAACTGCTTGAATAGTTTGAAATAGAAATACTTTTGACAATTAAACTGTGTACTTATGCTAAATTGAATTGTTTTGAATAAAAAAGATTATTTACATAAAAGTGGATTTGGCGTTAAACAACCCACAAAGGTTGAGATGCCATAAAACCCAACAAACCAAGCCAAACCAAATCATTAATTTGTTTACACACAGTTAAATGGTCAAACAGTTCAATTTCAAACTACTCAGTTTAGCATACGTCATTTGTTCGCACATATGTAAGTGCCATACCGTTGTATTTGATCCATGGATAGGACCCTGTCAGATGCTATCACTTTGGATCAGAGTGAACCAGTTAACAATGGCAATAGAGAGGCACTTTCCTTCCCCAAAGTTTCAAGTGCCTCACCATCAGATGGTTTTGTGCGATATACAGGACATTCGTTGCCAGGGTCTTACTCTTCTACAGAGATGCAGTCATTGATTTCTACAGCCCGAGCAGACTGGGCTGGACATTAACTATACCCAGTGGTTAGAATCCAGTTTTGAAAACTTTGGAGAGTGTGGAGTATAATACGATGACAACCTGACTTGAGATATTAGCATCCGTACAAAATCCCATCTTAGTCATTTGTTTGCACTCGATTTAAGTGTCATTCAGTTCTTTCTGATCCATAGATAGGACCCTATCAAATGACTATGAAGAGGTTTTCCATCTTCCGAAAAGTTTAAGGGCCCTAGCCTAACAATCAGTCTGTTTAATGTCATATCCAGGACACGCGTTGGGGGAGGTTTTACCCTTCTGCAGAGATGCAGTTAGTGTATTCTACAGCCTTAGCCGACTGGGCTCAAGATATATTTGTGATAACTATGAAATCAGTATTCTACTCGCAAATCGTGCATTTTTTTTATCAATCTTGTTAAATAATTTACATTAACTTGGTTATATTTGTCGTTTTAATGTATGTCTTCCAGAGTACAACGAAGTAGAATAAACGAGATTGTGAAACAAATGAAGTGACTTATCAAAGTTTAGTGCTCAGCTCAATTGGTCTACGCTAGGGGGATTAAAACAAATTTGCACTGGTTCATTTAAAAATGTTATCAACAAAATCTGTGTTTAAATATCACACACACACACACACACACACACACACACACACACACACACATATATATATAGAGAGAGAGAGGGGGAGAGAGAAAGAGAAAAAGGATTTGGTATCAAATAACCTACAAGGGTTGATATTCTCAAAACTCAACCCACCAACCAACAAACTAAACTTGCAAGATTTAATGTCCACTGAACCTGTATGACACATTTTGACGGAAATTCAGTTTATTAAAAAAACATTGGTAGGGGGTTTACTTATCAAGGGCAATAATCTATCTATCTTAGTCCTTACAAATCCATTTATCTCAGTTTGTTCATATCTATCTATCTATCTATCTATCTATCTCAGACTGTTCATATATATATATATATATATATATATATATATATATATATATATATATATATGTGTGTGTGTGTGTGTGTGTGTGTGTGTGTGTGAATAAAAAACTCAAAATTTAAGTCTTATTTTTGTTTAATCTTTTAATATATTTTTACATATCTCCAAGCAAAAAATGAAAAAAAGTATGTAGAAAATGTTGTTAATTTTCTTCTTTCAATATTAGCCTCAATAAACAAAAACGCTAGTTTTGATTTAAAAAAGAAATCAATTGAATACGTGTATACCAGCCCTTACAATATAATCTAAAAAGATATTTTTTAATGAAGTTAACTAAAAGTAAAAGCACCTAATGGCACGACAGAGGAAGAACGAACGTGTTGACCAGCCATATAAAATGCATTTTCTTTTAATTTTTTTTTAATCTATTTTTCATTTTTATACTTTTTATATCTCAAAAATGTTTAGAGTTCGTTTTCTAGCAATTCATCACATAATTTTCACTTGACATCAAATAATCCTTTAAACTTGGAATTTAAGGATTAAAGTCAAAGATATCAGAGATATTTGTCAGTGATTAACGAAAATCGGATTTTTTTTCTTAAACATTCTTTTTCCTTTTAATTAAAGATTCCGGCTCTGCCTGATTAAACAGTTAATTTTTTCACATAGAAATTGCATAGAATATCAAAATCATAAATATTTCCATGCTAATGCACGAGTCACGAAAATTCTTCTTTGAATGATTCATTGCCACTTATTGATATATTTTGACTTGAATCTCTAGTTTGATTTGATTCGGTTTCTTTGTTTAACGGCATATCAAATTTTGTGGGTTATTTAATGACAAAACCTTTCTTGTAGCTGATCAGTTTGGGTACAATTTAATCTATAGTTAGTCATGGATTAAGGGGGTTCATTGGATTCTTACTGAATACTTGAGGACCTATTTTGATTTGACATTTCATGTAATTACCCAGTCCCTCCACCTCGAGCAGGATACGGCACAATGCACTTGGAAAAAGCTTGAATCTCTCTCGAATTATTAGTAGATATTAGGTCATACTAAGTTCTTTAGAGAAAGATTGGTTTGCTTTCTTGGGTTTTATAGCATATCAATCTTTGTAGGTTATCGAACGCCAAATCAATTTTTATGAAAATAATCAGTTCTATTTCAAACAATTCAGTTTAGCATAAGCACGCAGTTTAAATGTAAATATATTTTAATGGTAAAAAAACCATTTCTATTTCGAGCTATTCAGTTTCGTCAAGCAATTCTAATTCAGCTATTTCAGTTTAGTATAAGTACAGATTTTGTTTACACACAATTACATGTCAGAACACTTCTGTTAAACACTTTAGTTTAGAGTAAATACATTTTCAATGTCAAAAAACAGTTCTATTTGAAATAATTCAGTTTAGCATAAGCATGCGGTTTAAAATGCAAGCACGCTTTAATTGTCAAAAAAAACATATCTATTTTAAGCTATTCAGTTTGATCAAACAATTCAGTTTAGCATAGGTATGCTGTTGGTTCTATTTAACCCGTAGATAAGACCCTATCAGGTGCTATCACGCCGGGCCCGAGTGGACCTGGGAGTAATGGCAATGAAAGAGTACTCCGCATTCCCCAAAGCTCCAGAATCACTGGAACCTCACCATCAGATTGTTTAGTGTTATATCCAGGA
Source organism: Sepioteuthis lessoniana (assembly GCA_963585895.1). NCBI lineage: Eukaryota > Metazoa > Mollusca > Cephalopoda > Myopsida > Loliginidae > Sepioteuthis > Sepioteuthis lessoniana. Next base: position 75,594,342 of record OY757925.1, on the reverse strand, counting down.
TAATCGTTGTGGGGGGGGGCTTACCCGTATGCAGTGGTGCAGTCAGTGTATTCTACAGCCCAAGCCGACTGGGCAACTTTAGAGAAAGAGATAGAAATAGAAAGAGAGAGAGAGGGGGGGAAAGAGAAGGAGGAAAGGAAGGATTTGAAGGAAGCAGATTCGGCGGAGAAAGAGAGTGATAGAGAGGAAAAAATGTGTGTGTGTGTGTGAGAGAGAGAGCATTCAGAATTCGGTTATGTTTTGTCATCTCTCTAAAAACTGTAATTTGCTGTATTCTCTCAAACTTCACCCGATTTCCTATAATCTAGGTCTATTCGACAGCATTGAATTGACACTGAACGACACCCCCCCAATAAAAAACAGAGGGATAAAGATTTATTTGTCTAAATTTCTTAGACGAAGCTTGTTGATTTTTATCATTAAGGTTTTTCGGACTATTGTCTTCATCTTTATTGGTTTTTCCACAACGTTTTGGCTGATATGTCCTTCGGCTTTCTTCAAGTGTTTGTCGAACTGGGGAACCTTCACGGAACTTCGAACTAAATCGTTTGTTGAATCCTCGGGAGTTGCCTGTTCTGGTTCCGTTAGCCATAACCGGGTACAAGTGTTAAGTATCCGTGTATCATTACTCGCGTGTAGTGAGGATTGAACCTGCAACCTCCAGAAGATTGTCTCCTGAGAAGCTTAGGGAACCAACGCCTATAACCATTACGACGTAGTTCGAAGTTCCGTGAAGGTTCCCTAGTTTGACAAACACCTGAAAAAGGCTGGAGGACATACCGACTGAAACGTTGTGGAAATAACAATAAAGATGAAGACAATAGTCCCAAAACCCTTAATGATAAAAAGGGTAAAGATGTGTTCAATAATCGATTTAATTGTCATATAACATGTTCTCAACTCCGTCCGTGCATATTATCAGCAACCATATAAATATTCTAACGTCGGTTCGTGACGATTCTTTTTTATGTACTCACAAACTCAATATTTGAGCTTGATAATAAACATTTATAATTGACTTTGTGATTCATTGATTCACTTATTATTTCATTTCATTTTGTAACAGACGTTCTGATTCGCTGATTTGATTATTTAACTGTTGATTTTTATTTTGTAACCGACGTTCGGATTCGTTGATTTTTTAAATTTAATTATCTAATTTTAATTTGGTGCAGACTTTATGATTCGTTGACTTATAGTCCCTATGGAGTCATACAATAAAAACGATTGGATGTTTGGTCTTTAATTTGACCACCTAAAAGAAACTTGCGCGAGAAGTGAAAATAAAAGCACTGTAACAAACAATAAAAAAGAAAACAGTCTTTAAAATGGCATATTACATGAACATAGTTAAATTAGTTTATTCCCCAAAATACGCAATTTTAAGAAATTGCTTTTGAACTGCCCAAGTAAACAAGCGTTGGTAGCGTAACGGTTATGAACGTCGAAAATTGACACAACAACCTGAGTTTGAGTTCTGTTTGCATTTCACATACTACTGATATCGTTGGGAAAGGTATGCATCGATCTATTCGCCATCCAGCTATAGGTAAATAGTAGGATAGATTGGGCTTTTTAACCTTGGCGTCGAAGAGAAAAAACACTCTGAATACAAACCTGTCAAATTCTGCATAAAATCTGACCTTGTGTTGCATCCTGATCCAGCAAAGGGGTTAGGTAGTTACATACGCTAATACACAGTTTTGACTTACCTATTCTGCTCATTGGAATACAGAGAAAACCACAAAAACACCCTTCGATGTCAAGTAGTCATGGCATCAAAACTTATTGAAATATTTTTATAAATACAGTGACATCACATACATTAACTCAAAATATTCATTTTCACACCGACAGAATCTCTTTTCACACCTTCCAGTGCTAGAAGGCAGAGAAACCTAAGATAGCGCCCAACCCACAGCAACGCAGCTGGTGTGTGTTGGAATTTGCTATAACAATTGTCAGCGTCAAGCTTGCTTTCCAACGAGTTTTTTTTTTAATTTTTTATGTGGATCTACCAAGCAACGAGTTCAAATCGAGATGTTTTTTTTTTTTTTTTGGTTTGGTTCGGTTTAATTTTATCGCATATCAACCGTTGTAGGTTATTTCATTCAAAATCCGGTTTATGCATATATATTAAATATATATAATTTTCTTTGGTAGGGTTTTATGACATACCAAACATAATTGATTATTTAATGCCTTATTCATTTTCATACACATAAAAAAGCTATATTTTAAACAATTCACTTTAGCATAAGTACAAAATTTAAATGTTAAAACAATTCTATTTCAAGCTATTCAGTTTAGTCAACAAAGTTAAATGGTTACAAGTATTGCTATGTATCACTAACAATTCTATTAAACATCAGTCATTCGTTAACACAGAGTTAAAACAGTTCTATTTAAAACAATTCAGTTTAGCCTTAGCACACAGTTTAGTTCTATTTGACGCATTGATTGACCCTAACAGATGCTATCACCCAGGGCCAGAGTAGACCTAGGAGCAATGGCAATGAAGGGGTGCTCCGCATTGCCCAATGAATCAGCATTACTGGAACCTCGTCATCAAATTGTTTAGTGTCATATACAGGATACTCGTTGGGGGAGGTTATACCCATCTTTAGTGATACAGACGACTATGCCCATCGAACCTGGTACAACAATATAATTGAAAAAAGAGGCATTCCTGATCAGACAAAAGGAGCATTAAGACCGACCATGGTTCTCGGAAGCAGTTGTTGACCGTATCACTAAAGCCTTTATTCACAACCCCATACCAAGTGTCTACGATATTAACTGATACCGCAGGGAACATTATGATATCATGCTCTCAATGTGTAAGAATATTCCTAAAAAGTTACGGGATGCATTCAATAGATTTCCAGACTTATTTTGTACAGAAATTTAAAATTGTCGGAGACTCTTGAAGATTCAGTATGTTATTGCTATTGATCTTATAAGATGACTGACCAATTTTTATGATTTCAGGTTCAAATGAACAGCTACAGCAGCAATTGGAATACACCCTACTAAAGCCTGATTGTCACAGTTGGTGAATTTCAAAAATGCAATCTCCACGTGAGGACACTTTCATCATCATCATCATATCGTGCTGGCAGCACGGATATCCCTGACCCTCTCTCGCCACTCCTCACTATCGTTCATCGCCCTAGGTAGGTCTTCAGGACAACAACCTGTATCCTCACATAGCTGCTGAATGTACGTTCGAGCTGGTCGTCCTGCTTTTGCGCGGCCATGTGTGGGGATCCATTAGAGTACATCTCTTATGAGTTCATCTCTGCTTCTCCAGCAGTGTCCTGCATGTCTGGTTCGTCTAACTTGAATAGTTTTCGTGATAGGGGGCAGGTGGTCGTACAGTTGGTGTTTTGTGGGGTGTTGCTGCCAGGACTTGTTCAGGATTGCACGCAGCATTCTTGTGTAATTGCCATCTAGTTTCTTCTCCAGCCGTTTTGTTAGCGTCCATGTAGTGCATCCATATAGCAGTATCGATGTGACCGCTGCCTGGAAGAAACTGCGTTTCATTTTATCGGTTAGGTCTGATTTCCATATAATCGATAGCCTATTGATAGCTGTCCATGCTTTCGTTAACCTCGTTTCGATGTCCTTTTCGGTTGATTCGACGCTGCTTCCTAGGTACGTGAATTTGTCTACTAGTTTAAGTGGGGTTCCTTCTAGAGTGGAGATGTCCCCCGTTTGGTTATAGCACATATATTCCGTTTTGTGTGCATTAACATCGAGGCCTATGCTTGCTGCTGCTCGTTCCAAACTATGCTGAAGTGTTTCGGCTTGGTCAGGTGTATTTGCCAGTATCGCTATGTCATCGGCGTAGTCGGCGTCGGTAATTATTGTTGCGGGGTATCTTCTGCTTCTTTTCTTCGTCAGTTCGAAGCCATTCTCTTTGATTTTGTCAATCGATGTTCTAAGTACGTAGTCTAGACAAATGATAAAGATGTACGGGGCCAGCGTGTCCCCTTGTAGTACTCCTGCTACAATGTCAAAGTATTCTGTGTCTCCATCCGGTGATCGTACTTTTACTTTAGTGTTTCTATAGAGAATCGTTATTGCCGCTACGGTTTCTTTAGGTATGCCGTACGCTAGTAGGATTTGTTCCATCTTTCCTTTGTGAAAGCCTTGGTAAAGTCGACAAATATTAATGTCGCTTGTAGGTTCTTTGCCCGACACCTTCAAGGATTCTGCGGATGGTTAATATTTGTGAGGTCGTGGATCTATTTCTTCGGAGGACACTTTAGAAGAAGAATATGCAATAAAATTCTGTTTTAAACTTGAAAAAAAATGCCACAGAAACGTATTGAATACTTCAGACTGTTTTTGGAGCATCATGCAGTAATCGAGCATCAGTTTTTGAGTGGCATAAGAGATTCAAGGAAGGGATGGAGTCCTTGAGGGATGATGAGAGGTGTGGGAGGAGTACGGAAGTCAGTAGACCAGAGTTAATTGGTTAGTGTTAGGGTTACTATGTTGCGGTTTTAAGGGAGTTCAGGAGGAGATTCCTTGGGAAGAGGCCAGCACTCTTCAAATCGGGTCAGTGGCATTTCCACCAGGACAATACACCAGTTCACAATTCCATCCTCGTCTCAGACTCTTTGACCAAGATGGGCATCAAGACTGTTCCTCAGCCTCCCAATGACTTTTGGTTATTCCCTAAGCTTAGAGGCTGTCGTTATGAGACAATTGAGGAGATGAAAGAGGTGTGACGAAGGTCATTGACACGCTCACACAAGACGATTTCCATGGGGCCTTGAAGAAGTTGTTGGAACGGTACAATAAGTTTATTGCAGCCGGAGGAGATTACTTCGAAGGGGACTAGAGTTTCATGTGTGTACTATCAATAAAAGTGCCCTTACGGAAAAAGTCTGGAATCTTATTTAATGATTCTCGCACATTCTATTTATGTTCAAAATAAAGAGTGTTTTTGTGCTCGCCCGGTATTTTGAATTTGTTTTGAAGCAGTCGAGGGAAAAATACACATAATTGGTTTTAAATTTTAAATGCCTCTTTGTCTCTGGTGAACTTGGATCCGACAGAACAAAGTGAATCCATGATGAGCGGCAAGACGTGCGTCTCAGTCACGAAATTGTTAGGACCCTGGGCCAATTTCATAACGAAGGGAATAAATAGAAAAGGATGAGTAAGATTTTATCACAGTGTGATTTTGCCAATAGATACTGACGTAAGCAAACAATGCTTAAAAAAGTACAAAGAATCCCAAATGTAATTTTATTTGAGCTGCAAAACAGTAAATCACATTATAGTTTATACAAAGTTTTACGAAAATATTTCCCATAGTTCAGAATGTTATCTGTTTAGCGCAAATTAGGCAAATGTTAAGGATAGCTTCATCTAGCTAATGTCTTGCCATCAATCACGATCATAGCTAAGATTTTTTCTAATTGATTGGTTTGGTTTGATTTTATGGCATATTAACCATTTTAGTTTAATACCAAATCCATTTCCGAACATATAAACAGTTATATTTTAGGCAACTTAGTTCACAGTTTTAAATTAAAACAGTTCTACTTCAAACAATTCAGTTTAACGTGCTACCACTCCGGACCAGAGTGTACCTGGGAGCGATGGCAATAAATGGTTACTCTGCATTCGTCAAAGTTCCTGCCTTACCATCCGATTGTTTAGTGTCATAACAGGACACTCATTAGGCGAGTCTCATCCCTCTGCAGAGAAGCAGTCGGTATATTTTTCAGCTCCCATATCTCCTACCTGCAATGTTTTTAAAAGTGATAAAAAAAAAGGTGACATTTTCCGGAGTTCGAGCCCTTCAATATATTCCATGTGGTTTCTTTTAATCGACAAACCTATGGTTGTGAAATGTTCAACTCACAGCAATATCGATTTTCTATCGGAAACAGCATTATTCCAACGGAACATGAAATAAGCACAAAAATTCTCTGTGAAGCAATTGCAGATTCACTTGTCTTAAATTACAGCAAACTCACTGTATACACAGGTTCAAACGATGATCGTAACTAATCCAACCTGAAAAGAGAAAGTTAAACAATATCTATATGAAACTTTCATTTCTAATTTTCCTAAATTCATTAGTACCACGTTGGTGGCAGTTTAAAATGTGTGAGGTATTTCTGTTGTACCCTGTTGTCCATTCGAACCTAATGGTGCTATTTTCTATGCATTGAGAAACGCAGATGTGTTATATTCTCATATGCAGAACCATAACGACACCAACAATAAAGACGCAGGAAGACTTCTTTAACAAATATGTGTGTATCTCTCACTTTATTTGTAAGGGTTCGAAAAGGTTATTCAAGGTTTGCGTGTGAGAGGGTGTTGGGGACCGAACGGAACTGAAATATATTGACCCCCACTCTTATGGCCGTCAACGTTGTGTCTTTCTCGTTTTCCTGATGCTCAACCGGAGGCCTTGGGGTCCACTCTGCTTGGTGCTGGCTTTCTTTACTGCATCTTATCAGCAAGTTCTCTGGTCCCCAAACTCCATCGAGGTTCCCGAGGGCCCCCTCGGTCGGATGTGGCCTTCCCTACCACATCTCGTCTATAACTCCGTCTCCAACTGTAACTGCAACTGTCACTTGACTTCTGTCTTGACTGACTTATATAATAGTTCAACGCCCACTCGATCGCCCACTCGATCTTTGGAATGGCATGATTGATCGTCATCCAGCGGAAATAACTGTCATGCAGTTCACAGGTCACTCTCTTCCGGTGCATCAGTCTATGAGTGTATCATGGGCTTTACCTTGTCCCATTTCATCAGCCAAATCCACCCACGCGATCTCTATCGATTACTGGCCATTGGAATGTGTCACTTCCTTCCGGTGCATCACTTTGTAATGGCATGTTTGCTCGGGCCGAAGGTCAAAATACAACAGATGGTGAATGCCTTGGTAGTTTCTTTCATGCACTCAGTGCTCTTCTTGTTTAGCTTAGAATATGCAGGGTATATCACCTACAGAGGGGTAAGACCTCGCCTAGAAAATTGATGTCCTGATAGGACATTAAACTGCATGTGATGGTGAATGTCCAGTTCTGGAAATATGTTGAATGTGGAGTGACCGCTTGCTGCGATTACTTCAGGCCCATTCTGATCGGAGTAGAACTGGTTGCACCTTTGTGGCTCAAAAAAGGTTATTATTATTTAATAGAAATACTTGATGCAGTACACGTATTTACTCGAAACATCAACACAAGCTGGAAGTGACCCAAACTCAATTTTCAAGTGCGCTTTAAGAGGTTCGAATTTTCTTTCTAGATCAGTTGCCACATCGAGGTTTAAGAACACAGGCTGTCCTACTTTTTACCGATAGCAGGTGGTAGAATAGTTGGATGCAAACCTTTTCCAGAATTATTTGCTCTTTATGGAAAAAAAACAGTATCGTCCAAAAGTTGAACTTGGCACTTCGTGTCCATTTCCAATTAAAATACCCACTACAGAACAAGTTCCTCTAAGCTGTACTCACCTGTAGAAGTCAAATGTAACGTGGCTGCATCCTTGAAAAGCTAGGCAACTTAGTTCACCTGTTTTATGGGAGAGTGCCTGTGCAGCATGTGGATAGGTTCACTTTACTAGGATGGACCTGCCCAACACATTTACATGAGAGGTGTCTATCTATTCACTTACATATTCTTGGCAAATAGGCAGTTCATTTACTTGCTGGTTGCGAGTTGACCAATCTTCTATAGATATCATATCACAGTGAATTATTAAGAATTGATACTTGATGCTATAAATGTATAATTTTTATCATCACACCTATTAGTTATCTGAAAACGTAAAAATAAGAGGAAACAAATAACTGTTATTAAACCGAAATAATTACTTGAGATCCTAAAATGATTAGTATTAGGTATTTTATACTTTAGTATTATGGCATATCAACCCTCGTAAGTCACCTAACACCAAATTTTCATACATATATACCAAATATATGATCCCTAAGCACATTTTTATATAACATTTTTAAACGGTCACTCTTTTTTCTATTTAATACGAAAAATTATATTTAGTATTAATCCTTTGTTTGCATATAGTTTAATGTTTTCCAGTATTGGTATGTATTACTAACAATTAAATTAAATACCAGTCATTATTTTAAGCACTGTTAAAGGATCAATCAGTTCTATTTCAAACAATTCAATTTAGCATAAGTATATAGTTTAAATGTCGAACAGTTCTATTTGAGCCATAGATAGGAACCTAATAAGTGCTACTACTCCGGACCAGAATGGATCTGGAAGCAATGGCATTCCTCAAAGCTCAAGAAATATTTAAGCCTCACCATCAGATTACTTAGTGTCATATCCTGGACACTCGTTGACAGAGTCTTAAACCTCTGCAGAGATGCAGTCAGTGTATTCGATAGCCCCAGCCGACTGGGCCAAATTAATATTAGATGAGAATACTTGCAATTATACGACTGTGTGCAAATTATTTTTATTTGGTAAGAATGCTTGATATATATCAATAACTGTAAATTATTCTTTTAAATAAAGGTTGCTAGAAGCCAAAAACGTTTGCTAAAAAATATGATTACTAGTTACAGGAAATCATATAACTGTGTGTAAATAAATGGCAAATATTAAAAAGAAATCATAAATTAAAACCATATAATTATAAGTATAAAAGAAGAATAGTTGAAAACCCTGTTTGTGAACTGATTATATTTGATGACATTTTTTGTTATCATCTAACAGTGCAAAATCTCTTTTGAAGCAACAACAACAAAAATGTAAATAGAAACGTACAATGAATGTGATTTCCTAATCTCTAGGCATAAAGTAACCCTAGACGAATTTACATGCTATAAAATATATCAAGCAATCAATCATTTGATCAATCAATTAATTAGTCTAATTGAGCCCCTGTTTTACAGAGGATGAACACAGACATTCAATACTCCTTGCTATGCATGTCATGTCTTGCTTGTTAGAGTATCATTTGTCTTCAATACAGGTGACAAGATTCTCTTAGCTGTGTCAAACTACATGGCTTGATGATTTCAAATGAAACCGATGATCTCAGTTCAAATCATGGATGAGGCTGATTATTTTAAGTTCTGGAGGTGTTGTATTTATTTAACTTCTTCATTACAAGTAGGACGCGGCACAATGCCAATTTGTAATATAATTGCGGAGGGATTTCGTTTTGTATATCTTGTCTTTCGGTTTAGTTTGGATGAGAACCTTTCGGCTAAGTGCATGGGTTAGTTAGGCGCAAACATGAGCGCATGTGTTCACGCGCGCGCAGGGAGGATGCGTCATTCACAGATGTCAAAATAAAAACCCCAGATAGAAAATGTTACCAGGCAGGTGAATGACGTCACGCCCGGAAGTGTGGGCTGAGGATTTTGAGATTTGGAAAAAGTCAGACAGTTGAGTTCCTGCCTCCGAACGAGATAGTCGACATTCAGACCTGGGCGAGGCCAGACGACTTTGTGCGCTACGGGCGGTGCGCTGGGTTGAGAGCTGACGATGTAAAAGCAGTCAGCATAGAAAGAATGTGTATCTCTCTCCTCATGTCAAATTACCTTTAACTCAAATGTAATAAAAAGTTTCGTACCTGAACTAATTTCGTGAGTTTCATGTTTTTAGATTCCCCATGTCTATTTCACACATCCGTATATCTGGCTATATAACAAATTCTTTTAAAGCGAACTGCAACTGGTGCGAATTTATGGCTTTTTTTCTCCATGAGCATTTGTCTCTACGTTTCAAAAGCCTCGTCTGCGTCATTATTTTATCATCACTAGTGCTGGAGGGAATAATTGGATTCATGCCTTTCGCAAGGGTTTTTGAACAAATTAAAATGCTGTCAGCCTTGTTGAGAGTTTGAACTCGATTCTTCAGACAAATTTTTATTATAACAGTGGAAAAGTTATGAATTTATCGATTCTGCACCTAGCTAGGGTAAATAGTAGGGAAGATTTGTTACTTTAACCAATGTATGGCGTACGAGAAGGAAAACTCGTAATTCAAACCAGTGTTATTTCACTTAAAAACTGACCTTTGACCCCACCTGGAAAGTAATGGAGCGATTGGATAGATACATACATATCGGGATCTTGCTGAGACTTGACCGATCAATCTTTTGATCACGCTTATATAATGACCAATTTCGACTCCCAACAATAAAATTGTTTTTAAACATTGGTTAATACTTTTACAGACCTCGTAAATCAGCCATGGTCCAGAGAGAAATGACTTATAATATATCTAACACAATGTCTGAGACTATATTATGGTTATCGACTGATTCTCTCCCCACCTCTCTCTCTTTCTCTCTCTTCGGAAATTAGTCCAAAAACTTTAATATCGTCTAAGTTCATGTATTACCTTTCATTTTCATAATCGTATTCTATTTTTTTTAAAAACCTACTTTTTTAACTAATTCATTTTTATAAGATATCTACGGTTGTTGTCCTGAGACATCTTTGTAACAATAGCAGCTTTCCTAATTATTCTTTTGCATTTTAAGAAAGAATTCAATTACAAATTTTCATAATACTATAATACCTTTTTTCTGCGTTCAAGAATCAGAATTATTAAATTCATTTTTCGGCGACCAAAAATAAAAAAACAAAAAACTATATCATTAAATTCATTTTTGGTAACCAAAGATGAAAATTATTTAATTCAATTCATCTTTCTGTGGGCAAAAATCAAATTTATCTTATTCAATTAATTTCTCTCAGTCCTTCAGTCCTTTGCCTGTTTCTTTTTTTTCTGCCGAGTCAACATAAAAATGTTTAATAAACACGTGAACAATGTTCCTATTTAACACCAATTAAATGAAGTTTTTTGTTAAAATGTGAATAAAGAAAAGGTTATTTGCTTCTATCTTTAAAAGAATACAAGATCCTTGGCCTATTTCGAGTAAACGAAGGTATCGAATTTTCATCTTAATCCTTTTAAATATTTATCGAGTTGACTATCTACCTGATTATTTAAATATATTTTCTCATTACTAACATCCGTTGAAATAAAAATAATGATTTTACTTATGGTAAGACTTTTCTTCTTCTCGTCGGAAATTGATTGTTCGTTTGTATCTCAAAGTCTCATGGGATTTCATGTGTTTCCTGTTTTGAATAGGTTCTGGTTCCTGAATTTATTATTAGTCAGCATTACTAAAAAAGAGTGTTGGCCAATGATCCGGGAAACCGGGGATCAATCCCAGGTCGAGTCATACCAAAGACTCAAAAAATGCTACTTGATGCCGCCTTGCTTAACACTTAGTATTATAAGGTTCGTATCAAGAGTGGAGTAATCCAGGGAATGGAGTTGCGCTCTCCCCTACACCTCGGTGTAGAAGCTATTGAAACGGGAGCCTCAGGTCACCATTGACTAAGGTCGCCAAATTTATTTAGTCTCTTGCATCTCTGCCACATTCTGATCTGAATAAAGGAATCGTAACGGTCGTATTTAAAAAATCAACAAATAAACTTATTAGGTTTTCATTTAGTCTTCCATTGATTGATGTGCTTTTTATGGTTAATTGAAATCGTTTTAATCTTCGATTATTTGCTGTTAGTGACTATTTTTATGTTTAAAACCTAAAACTTGCTTCCAGCCTTTAAATGCAAGAACATACTGAAATTTGATTTAAAACAGCTTTTATTTCTTAATATGTCTGATATTGAATTAATGACAATATCCTGCTATTGCACACGATTTTTCTAGTTTGTAGTATTTACAATGAATATTGTATTAATCCTATTTTACATATTTTATGCCAGTTTGAAGTATTGAACAAGTCTAGGAGACAGCACCCCTTAAAACAGCAGCTATACGGCCACTTCCCTCCCATCAAGAAAACTGTCAAAATTAGACGATCCAGACCTGCAGGACACTGCTGGAGAAGTAGGGACGACCTCGTAAGTGATGTACTCCTGTGGACCCCTTCACATTGACGAGCAAAGGCAGGACGTCTAGTTCGAACCTACACACAGCAGCTCTGTGCCGATACTTGATGTAGCCCTGGGGATCTGCCAGAAGCAATGAAAGATAGGGAGTGGGTGGGGAGCGAGGCTCAGAAATATCCAATCTGATAGCGTGACATGATGATGATGATTGTATTAATGATAATATCTTGCTATTGCACACATTTTGTGCCAGTTTGCAGAATTCACTTATTTTGTGATTATGCTTTTTAATATTTATCACTACATATTCTACACTTGTGATTCTCATATTTATGATCAAAAATTGCCTTGGCATCTTCTTTTTACACCAGTAGTAACTAGTAACTATGACTAACGTGTCTGTGGCAGAAAATATCCCCGGGACTCTTCTCATTATTCAAGCTGACATCAACCGTTCTGTGATCTAAACTGTTTCAAGCTTTTCATCTTTTACGAGTTCGTTGTTATTGTTCCAAGAGATCCAACTCTTATTGGTATCACTGTCACATTTACGTAACACTGTTTCTTCAGTTCTCTGGAAGGTTCATGTACTTTCTATTTAAAAGAAAATAACTATTGTCATTTGAAAAAACATTAAAGGCCTCATGTTGACAATTTCTTTTCGTTTTATTAATCATACTAAAGCCTGATTTTATTGTCTATATTTGATTATTCGCTTTTTACAAATCAAGAGAGACTGTCCAAGTATTTGTTTCTTTGGTTACATCCCTTTTTCATAATTTGGTTTCCAATAGTTTTTTTTATTCTGAGGTATTCTTTATTTACCTTTTCTTCCTTTTCTCTTTGATGTTATGTACTTTTGATTTTCCTAGGTGATTAGAGCTTCCTTTTTATCCAAGTGCTTTCCTTATCGGACAATTTTAGGTTGGTGTTGCACCTTTTTCAATAGCAAATATAGTTTCTGTCAGGGATCTCAATTTCTTTTTCTTTTTGACAAAAAGTTAGACATCAGTCATATATTTGTAGAAGTTTTTTTTTGTGAATCTGAATGTTTGTTTTCATTTTCTTGGGATGTAATTAAGCGCTTAATATAGAGAATCGTAGTGAGGATAAGAAATTTCTCTGGAGGATACATGTGTTGTCCTCAAGCTGTTTTTACAGTTCCCTGTTTTTCATAACTCGTGAGATGAACATGATTTCGTTAAATAATAGATTGAATAAAATTATTTTCATTTTGTAACGTGATATGGCGAGTCCAAGTTAGAAAGCGACGGAAGGTAAATTTCTGGGGAAGGAGACAGATAAAAAGATAAAAAGAAAAAGTAAACAGAGAGCCTACGAACAGGGCAGCCGGCTGATCTGAGTGAGTCAGACCAAAGAACTCGTTGTTAGTCAGCCAGTCACGGGTGAATGATTACGGTAATTAAAAATGAGTAAAAAAAACTGGAGGTCCCAAATCTTCTGAGCAGGTGTGAAACCATAGGAAACGGACATTTCCTCTCTTCAGCACTTGGCGGAAGTAAGGAGACAGCTTAGGTTTAAAGGATTGTTGGCTCGGAGACTTGACGAGGTAAAGACGAGAGTAAACACTTGCAATGACAATTTAAAGATAGTAAAAAAGTTGGAGCCCAGAGGCACAGCAGTGAGGACAGACCCTGCGAGGAGGCATGTGTGCAAATGAGAAAATGAAACGTGGAAGAAAATTCAAGGTCTGTGTCTGCACACTCCCTCTCTCTCCTCATGATATGTTGTTTCTCTTTGTCCAGCTAACGCGGTTTACTCAGCCTTCATAGTCTATTTCTTTTCCACATGACTACTTAAAATGCTTAGCAGCGAATAAATCTTTGAGTTAGTGAACTAAGACAGAGTTTCGTGTGTTCGTCAACATTTACCACGACGAGGTTACAATAGCACCTGGTGATACAAAAGTACATTTGGTGCTGTAGTACAATTTGGCATGTACTATAACGATTGTATTCTAATTTTTTATCAATCTAATTTTTTACTGATCTATTTCCATAGAATATTCACATTTTTTTAATACGTTCCTGAAACATCTTGGTAACAATAGCATCTATCCAAATTATCCTTTTGCATAACAGTACGTGACAAATGAGAAAGATTTACTCGATCTATTTGTTAACAAAATCATCATCTTATTAGATTTCTGGGAAGATTCCGATAGTCAAGTCAGTTTAATTGACAGATTTTGATCTTAAAGGGCAGTTGAAATCTTAGCTATTATTGAAGGATTGTAAAGTTAGGTGACACTAAATCTTAGACGGTAGAATTTGGATTTAAACTTTAAATTAATTAGCCCAGAGCAGTCAAGGACTTTACATCTAATTCCATCTGTGGTACAAAGAATCCTCTCGCAAGGAGTCATTATGCTATCTAATTGAATACAGTTATATGTGCACACGAGAAAAGAAGATTTCATAATTTATTCATCCAAGTGAAAAGAATCGAGTCGTCGATAAAGAATATGGAAGAGTGAGGCGAACCAACCCAAGTCGAAGAACAAGATGGCTATGCGAAAAAATGGCTAAACAATAATTACACGCTTCAAGATTTTAAACCTTTTCAAGCATACTAAAATTCTCAGTTTTGGGATCTTGTTTTACGCCCTGCCGAAGTCTATTCATACCTTATTTTTACTTTGTGTAGAATTTTGGGTCAATTTAAAGTAAGCTATGTCCTTTCAATTGGGGGCTGTAGAAAACACCGACTGCTCTTCTGTAGAAGGGTATAACTCTCTGGCTAGAGTCCTGAGTATGAAAACCAACTGCATTTGATAGTGAGACTCATGTTCTGGAGCTCTGGAAATGAGAACTACTTCTTCATTGCTGTTACTCTTAGATCGACTCTCACCTTGATTGGCTGTATATTTTAAAGTCTTATCTTTTATATACCGGGAATGAGGAGACAACGGCACTTAATTATAAAAATATAACCTTCTTCTTTTCTTGTTTTTCTTTATTACGAACAATAAGAATTAGTTGAATGAGGAGAGAGTTTGGAACGTTCTTATTTCCAATTGGATCGTCGGTCGTCTTTATTGCTTCTATTCCTAATCAGATGTTTCTTTTTATTTGTGGTGCTCCCGAAGAAAGAGAGCGGAGGCAAAGATGAGATGATAAAAAAAATGACATTTTCATATCAGGAAAAGAAAAAAAGTTAGACACGTGGTCACAGAAAAAAATCTTACTCAGTTTATTATTTATGTTGCAACCTTCTCATCGACCGGTCTCAAAAACGTGAAGTAGTATTCTCGAGTTAATGAAGGAAAGATATGCTTCAAGATCAATCGCAGACCATTACGAATAGAGTGTGAGCGGTTTTAGTAGTTCTGGAATTTGAAGGGGTTGTTACTCGACACTCTGCCGATAACTGTGTCACTGACCCTTTTAAAAAATTCTCAACTTTCGAGTTTGACCGTTTCTCGCACCTACAGTGAGAGTTCTTGAAATTAATTTTTTTTGTTGATCATACGGCCGAACACCATGTTCACTTATAGTAGCAGGTGGCTACTATATTAAATATTGTGTCTTCTTGTCTTATTACTCACTGAGCTATTGCTTTTCTGTTTTTTTTTTTTTTGTTTTCCCTGTGCCTAATTTGTCTCGTTTGGATTATTCTTGCGTAGAAACTGGAGACAACATACTGTGTGAAATATATGGTAATACATAAAAAAGTTGACGTTGCATTCTAAGAAAAATATTTTTTATTCTATATAATTTCTGAACGATGTTTGCCAGTTGGTTTGCCTAATTGAAAAATCCATCTTATGAATATCTATATATTGTTGAAAAGTGGTTGGTTGTTTAAGTTTTATGGCATATCAACCTTTGTATGTTATTTAAAGTCAATTTTTAGGAAAATAGTTCTATTTAAAACAATTTAGTTTAACATAACTACGCAGTTTAAATGTATGTACAATTTAATTTTGAAAAACATTTCTATTTCAAGATATTCAGTTTAGTCAAGCAGTTCTAATTCAGCTAATTCAGTTTAGTACAAGTGCAGATTTTGTTTACACAGAGTTAAATGTCAAAACAATTCTATATTAAACAATTCAGTTCAGTGTAAGTAGAGTTTCAATGTCAAAAACAGTTCTATTTCAAATAACCCAGTTTAGCACGCAGTTTAAATGTAAGTATGTTTTAATTGTCAAAAACGTTTATATTTCAAGCTACTCAGTTTAGTCAAACAGTTCTAATTCAAACAGAAGTGGTAGTATTCAAACCATTGCTAGTAGGTTAAGGGGGTTCATACCTTTTCCGAGGCTATTTTTCCGAACGTGACTGTAAAAGCGCAACTGGAGTTCGAACTCGCTTTCTACGATTCCGCAGTCCATCGCTTTAAGCATTACACCATGGAGACCCCCACCTCACTTGAAAAGGAGGAGGTGCCCGTGGTGTAGTTTGAGGAGGTGCCCGTGGTGTAGTCGTTATCGTCGTAGGAAATGGACACGGCGACACGAGTTCAAATCCTGGACGAGACTGATTGCATTTCACATAGCACTAATACCCTTGGGAAAGGTATGAATCCAATTATTCTCCCTCCAGCTATGGGTAAATAGTAGGACAGACTAGGTTCTTCAGCCTTGGTTAGGCAACTAGTCTAGGTGAAGGAAAACTCTGAATTGAAACCTGTTAAACTCCGCTTAATAATTGACCTTGTGTCATATTCTGCCCGAGCGGAGGGGTTGGTAAATAGTACCTCACTTGAAAAGTTGATTTCAATAGGGACCAGATACCAATTAAATGTAAGTTTACAAGTTTTATTCTCTCTACTGCCGTTTATATAAAATATTCCAACAGTATCTAACTATCTTTACACCTTCATAAATTAAAAGTGTCAGTAACGTTTTCTTTGAGAGTTTCGGTATTTTTATAGTATTTTTCGTTCTTGATTTTAAACATTTTATT
The DNA here is from genome assembly GCA_963585895.1 of Sepioteuthis lessoniana. Lineage (NCBI taxonomy): Eukaryota > Metazoa > Mollusca > Cephalopoda > Myopsida > Loliginidae > Sepioteuthis > Sepioteuthis lessoniana. Next base: position 75,577,514 of record OY757925.1, on the reverse strand, counting down.
TTTCATCAAAGGAAATATTTCCAACAATTCAGTTATTATTTCCTTGATGATGGTGCTGTTACCCGTTATGTGGCGGGTTTCACTCTCTTTGGTGAGATATTTTTGCTTCGTGCTTTCTTCAGTACTGATCTGCCTACATTATTTACTCATTAGAGTTTTTCAGACCACTGGAGATTGAGTGACAGCAAGTCCCTCAAGTCTCCAGGACTCTTCTCAGTATATTGGCTGTCTTCAATAATGCTGTTGTTTGGATGGTCTCATCTCGGCCGCCAACTTACAAATCCTCCAGTACCTTTAATAATTCTTTAGTTACCGTGCCAAAAGCACCAATCACAATTGTCACCTTCATGTTCCATAGTTATTTCAATTCTCTAGCAAGGTCGAGGTACTTATCTCTCTTTTCACATTCTTGTTTTATTCTGTGATCAGCCGGGACAGCAAAATCGACAATTTTGCAAATTTTCTTTTTTTTTTTTTTTTTTTTTTTTGTTGTTGTTGATTATTATAAGGTCTGGTCTTCTGACCGAGATTAGGTGATCCGTTTGTATGTCAAAGTCCCATAGGAGTTTGTGTGTGTCATTTTCTAGGACAGGTGCTAGGTTGTGCATATACCACTTGTTGGCATGGTCAAATTTCAATTTCTTGTTCGTTTCCCAGTGGATCACCTTACCCACCCAGTCGGTGGGGCACTGCAGTCTGGGTGACTGCGAGTCTCCTCAGATGTCCAGAAATCGAAAAAGTTTACAAACTGATTTTAGCAGTGCTATGATCTGAATGGTCTCGATTCTTCCTTCGATTTCCATTTAACCCAGTTTTCCAGATTCAAGGAAACTGTGCCAATTACGATTTGTAAATGATCATCTGAATGTTGTTCATCTTTTCATCTCTTTAGCAAGGTCCAAGTATTTATCAAATTTATCCCTTTTAGTCATCATATATTCTGTGGTTTGCTAGAACGGTAAAATCTACAAGATGCCAGGTCTTTTTCTTTTTTTTAATTAAAACGAGGTGTAGATTTATGGCCGTCATTGGATGATTCAATTTTATTTGAAAAAATAATTATGATTATTATGGCAAGTTTTTCGCACCAGTATTAACTGGCAGTTTTTATCTGAAGACTGAGTCACAGAAAGTTCAGTAAGGTCTCAAAGACTCTTTAGAGCTTATTTCGGCAGTGCTGTGGTCTGAATGGTCTCCATTCTTCTTTAATCTTGAATTTTCCCTGGCTCCTTTCTAGGCTTTTGGGAACCTTTCCACGATCACTGACAACATTCGGTATTACCGACACTTTCATGTTCGACAGCTTTTTCATCTCTCTAGCAAGATCGAAGAAATTGTCCATCTTTTCGTTTTCTTTTTGCTACATCTGTAGTCTGCTGGAGTGGCACAATCTATTAATTGGAAAGTTATATTCTTTTTCTTAAATCAAGATCTGATGTTCTGGCTAAAAATGTGTGATCCATTTGTTTCTCAACCTCTCAGCATCACGTTTTCTTGGACAGATGATGGTTTGAGCTTAAATCATCTGTTAGCATGGTTGAATTTTATCTCTTGCACAGTTCCCAGTGAATCGTCTTTCTTACCCAGTCATGTCTAGTCTTGCATTTTTTTGTGTGATACTTAGCTACATTTGTTTATAACGTGATTAAGCGATGTAATCAAAGAAATAAGTACTTGGACAGTCTCTCTTGTTTTGTAAAAAGCGAATAATCAAATATAGTCTAGAAAATCAAGCTTTACTATGATTAATAACACGAAAAGAAATTGTCAACATGGGACCTTTAATATTTTAGCAAATAACAAGAGTTATTTTCTTTTAAAAAGAAAGTACTTGAACCTTCCAGAGAACTGAAGAAGCAGAGTTACGTAAATGTGACAGTGATACCAATAATAGTCGGATCTCTTGGAACAATAACAACGAACCCGTAAAAGAGGAAGGATTGAAACAGTGTAGATCACAGTACTGCTGATGTCAGCTTGAATTATGAGAAGAGTCCAGGCGAGATTTTCTGCCACAAACATGTCAGTCAAAACTACACCTTTTCTTGGACAGATTCTGGTTTGTGCTTAAACCATCTGTCAGCATGGTTGAAATTTATCACTTGCACAGTTCCCAGCAAATCGTCTTTCTTACCCAGTCATGTCTAGTCTTGCATTTTTCTGTGTGATACTTAGATACATTTGTTTATAACGTGATTAAGCGATTCGTCTCTGTCAACACATAACCGACATTTCTGCGTATTATCAATTTGTACTTGAATTTGTTCTAATGGAATTTATTTATCATTTAATTTCGATTGGATTTTCTTTCTCAGCATCTTAGCATAATCCC